>VWZS01005830.1:41468-73476 GCA_013397075.1 Rhabdornis inornatus | reverse complement strand
CCGCCCGGCCCCCGGCACCGCCGGGCTCCCTACCGCCGCCGCTGCCTGCGCCCCTCCGCCTGCCCCCGGGCCCCTTTGCCCCTCGGGCGAGGCCTAGCAGGGGAAGCCGTTCGCCGCCCCGCCCCACGCGGCCGCTCCGTGCCGCAGGGCTGCGGCGCCGCCCGCGGTACCGGCGGGGGCCGGCGGNNNNCCTGACGGCCGGGCCGCTTTTGGCTACCGCTTCTCCTTTAAGAAAAAAAAAAACCGCCCCGTCGGGCGGCGGGTGAAAGTCGGTGACAAAATGGTGGCCGGCTCAAGGGGGGCGGGGCACACAGCCCTAGCCCCGCCCGCTTCCGTCCCGCGGGCGCGCATGCGCGGTGCTTGCCGGGAGTTGTAGTTCACCGGAGCTGAGGCAGAGCCGGTTCCCCGTCCCTGGCTGTATCCCCGTCCCGAACGGCGCCTGGGCAGGAAGCCCGGGAGCGGCTGTGCGGGGGAATCCCCCAATGGTCTCCAAGGCCGGAGTCCCTCCCCAAAACAACCCCATCAGCGCCTGATTCTCTCACAGGAGCTGCACTAAGACATTAAACCCACAGAAAACCCCAAAACTTCGCCCCCACAGACGCTGAAGGCGCCACCCGGGAGCGGTTTTTGTCACTTTGTCCCCTTCCCTGCTGTCCTAGCTACCTCGATGTCCATGCTCTTGGATCTGGCACAGTATTCCCTTGCATTGGCTGCAGCGGGATGTGACACCGGGCCAGGATCAAGGGCTCGGATTGGGAAAGAGGAGCGGGGTGTGCTTGCTCTGGAGGGTTTGGCTGGTCTTACCCACCAAGAACAAAGGGTAACACTTCCCCAGAACAAGGTGCTCCTCATCCTGCCTCGGGAGACAGCAAAAATCACGGGTTGGTTCAAAGAGCCCGCAGCGTTCAGCTGGAAAATCCTGTTTGCTGAACTGGTTCCCAGCAGTGAGAGGGCTTCAGGTGCCTGGTGCTTCCTTCTGCTTCTGCATTTCAAATCCTTTCTGCTTCTGCATTTCAAGTCCTGAGCTCTGGTATGTTCCTAGAAAACAAAAGTGTGTCCAACAGTTCCTGAGAGTGTGCTAATAAACCCCCTCACTGTGGAGAGCTACATTCCCCTGACCCAGACACTGGAAAGGAGGGGAACGTCCTTGCATGAAAGTTAAAGAAAACCTCGGGATCCTCGCACAGGGATTCCTCCTGTCCCTGCTATTTGTCAGCCCCACGCCAACCTCTCCCTGTCATTGTCATGACTGATTTCCCCTCTGCAGGCAAGGCTGGGGAATTAATTCTTGTTAGAACAGGGGAGCAGAGCTCAGGGCAGGGCACAGCTCAGCCTTTGGCCTCTGGGTTCTGTAAGGACAAGTTTTAAGAAGTTCCAGCTCCAGATGCTCGTGTCCACTCGGGCTCACACATCACTAAATCAATGAGAAAGCTAAAAATAGCCCGAAACCTTCCGCTGGCAGGAAGGTTCTGTTGTGTGCAGAAAGGACGTGCCTGATACAAGGATCCCATGGCCAAACAGTACTGAGGAGTGACATCAGCAGTGCCTCTTCTCAGCATTCCTGGCCTGAAACACAGCCAGGACACAGCGGGTTGGTGTCCCGGGGGCCTTTTCCTGAGGTGGGGCTGGGCTGGATGTCCCAGCTGTGAGCAGGCAACAAAATGGTGTCAGGAATGAAGTAACCCCTGAGGTAGCTCAGGTCCAGCCCGGGAGCAGGGCCAGGGCAGTGCCAGCCTGACCTGTGTGGGTGCTGCTGCCTCCCCACAGAGAGGATAGAGTCTGTGGCTCAACCTTTGCTCCCAAGGTTTTTCTGGCTGGACTAAAGAGGAGCCAAGCCAGGACACAGTGAAGCTTTGGTGGCCAACATGACAGAAATGTTGTTGGTCACCTACCAAACACCCAACCAAGGGCCCAAAGGACATGCCAAGCCAAGTGCACCCACCTCTGGCATTAACATTCCCCCAGCCCCTTGGAGCTGTTTCCACATCTACTGCCTGCTCCCAGCAGCATCAGGAGAGTTCTCTACCAAAAAAGGGTTTGCTGTTACCTGGAAATCGATGACAAGACTTCAGAAGCATCTCCCAAAGGCAAGGTTCTGCTGGAATGTGACAGCATTGCTCCATCATGCTGCCACAAACCCATTTCCACCCAGCACTGGGATGCCATCAGTTGTCACATGTGGCCAGTGGCTTCTGGAAAGGGCCTGGATCAGCAGGACATCCACATCTTGGCTTCTGGAGCTCCTTGGGCAGCCCATTGGCAAGTTTCTCCCCTCTCCCACCCCATCCTGGGCTGTTTGTGGTTCCCTGTGCCCCAGCTGTGCCAGTCACACGTAGTGTGAGGCACGCAGCCCACAAAGGAAACCCTGGGTGACAAACCCCGGCGCAGGGGGCGGAGGCGAGACCGGAACAGAGCCGGCGCAGCCTCAACTGCCATCGCAGCACCTCGGGGTGCTGCCCCTGCCCTGGGACCCCACGCCGAGGCAGGATGGAGGATTTGGGTAAGTTGGGCCTGTCCGGAGCTGATCCTGCAGCCAGGCCTGGCTTGCAGTCACATTTCCGGGGACCCTTTTCCTTCCTGTACCTCGGAACAGGGAGGGGATGCTGCTGAGGGGCGGCTGTGGAGCCCTGCTCCCTCCTGTGCCTCCCCCATCCCGGTGGGGCTGGTGGTCGAGTGAGCATTTGGCTAAAAATGGAGCAAGGTTGAAAGCAGGAAATGGGCTGCAGCAGCACCACAACCCTGGCTGCACCCAGCAGGAGCTGGGAGCCATCCTTGGCCTGGGGTGGGGAAGCTGGGGTCAGGGAAGCAGCCACACTGCTGGGGGCATTCCCTGTTTCCCAGTGTGAGGGACAGTCATGGCAGAGAGGTGAAAGCGGAAAGGAAAAGTGCTCGGCCCATCTTGGGGGAAGTGGTGCTCTCGACACACAGGATAGGCCCTGTGTGAGCCCAGGGTGAGCTTTTCCCTGCCAAGGCTTGTGCTGGGTCAAGTTGAGGACTAGCAGAGGATTCTTTGCTGGCCAAGGATGGTGTGGGGGGCAGGACTCTTTGCCCCATTCTTTGGGAAGGTGGGTACATCCTGCACCGGGATGGGGGCCTCAGGGAGGGTTCTCAGGGCCCCTCGGGGTGCTGGCAGCTGGCCAGCAGGACCTGCTGTGACATTCCTTTTGCTCCTGGGATTTTGGGAGTGGTACAAGATCTCAGGGTGGGCAGCTAGTGGGGCCTGACCCAGGTGTCTCCGTGTAGATGCTTTGCTGGCAGAACTAGAGCAGAGCTCCTGCCTGGCCTCCAAGGACCATGTGCTGCAGGGACCAAGCTCCTGCCAGGATGCCCAGCATGGTACCCGGAAGGTAATACCTGGGCACAGAGACGCTTCAGCTCATGATGGGGTGGTGGAGCTGGGCAGGGGAAGCTGCCAGGGGAGCACCTGAGGGCTCTGCCACAAGGGCTTTTCCTTTCAGGTGCCACTGCCGCCTCGAGCTCAGCCTCCAGGAGAAGGTTTGGATTCAGTGTACAGGTAAAAACAGCCATGGGAGGGCAAAGCCATCTGGGGCTGTCCGTTCCTTGCTGGCATCTGCCATCCAGGGTCACCTAGGACAGATCCTGCATCCCTGCAGTGGCCTGTGGGAAAGCGCTGTGTTGGCAGGGGTGGAGAGGTCTTGGTCGTGGCCTTGGGGGACACACTACACCATCTCCTCTCTCTGCCATGTCCAGCACCCCGGTGCGAGACCCAAAGCCACTGCTCCCCTCACCCCCGCGCACGGACGCTGCCTCGCAGCTGGATGAGCTCCTGGCCGACCTGGGCCACACACAGAGCAAGGTGAGCTTTGGGCAGCAGGCTGGGGGGCTTGGCCCTCACCCAGACCTCACCATCCTCCTTCCCAGCAGCTGACAGCTGCAGGGCAGGGAGCTGGGATGCCCACAGAGTCCGTGCTGGACAACATGCTGGATAGCCTCACCCGGGACCTGCAGGAGCTGGGCATCACGGCCGCACCTGCTGGCGTCTGCGCCGCCTGCCGCAAGCCCATCGCCGGCAAGGTGAGCCCCCGCTGCCACCCCAGCACCCCTGGGCATCCCCCCGGAGCTGCCCTCACAGCCCCTCTGCCTCCTCCTCGCAGGTGCTCACAGCCCTGGGCAAAACCTGGCACCCTGAGCACTTCACCTGTGCCCACTGTGGGCGAGAGCTGGACAAGGGGCCCTTCTTCGAGCAGGGTGGGCGGGCGTTCTGTGAGGAGGATTATCACCAGGCCTTCTCCCCGCGCTGTGCCTACTGTGCCGGCCCCATCCGCCAGGTGAGTGAGCAACACCCCAGCCTCCCCTACCACCACCGGCCAGCCCCCTCACCTCAGCTTTTCCTGCAGAAAGTCCTCACGGCCCTGGAGCAGACCTGGCACCCTGAGCACTTCTTCTGTGCCCACTGCGGGAAGGTGTTTGGAGATGAAGGTATGTCCCAAGGAGCAGGTGCAGGGGTCCTGCCCCTTTCCAGGTATCCCCTGCTCTGGCACTTACCGCCCCATCTGACAGCCATGCCCAGGTGGGTGTCCATCCCAATCCCCTCCCTACAGGGTTCCTGGAGCGCAACGGGAAGCCATACTGCCACCAGGACTTCCTGGCCATGTTTGCCCCCAAATGCCAGGGCTGTGAGCGCCCTGTTATGGACAACTACCTGTCGGCCCTGCAGGGTGTCTGGCACACTGAGTGCTTCGTGTGCACGGTAAGTGGAACGGCAGGGATGCACGTAATGGGGGTGTTCCCAGAGCCATGCCAGCCTTCCCTTCTCCTTCCCCCAGGAGTGCCTGACTGGCTTCAGCAGCGGCTCCTTCTTTGAGCTGGAGGGGCGGCCCTACTGCGAGCTGCACTTCCACCAGCGGCAGGGCACCATCTGCCACAGCTGCAGCTGCCCCATCACCGGGCGTTGCATCACGGCCGCAGGGCGCAGGTACCACCCCGAGCACTTCATCTGTAGCTACTGCATGCGCCGGCTGCAGAAGGGCACCTTCAGCGAGCGCGATGACAAAATGTACTGCCAGCCCTGCCACGACAAGCTCTTTATCTGAGCCCCAGGTGCCAAGCACACTGCCTCCCTGGATGGCCCCAGCATCAACATGCCTGGCATTGACCCTGCTGACCTAAACACACCTCATATCCCACCCATCAACATCCCTGGTGCTGGTCCCACTCAGCCAACTGTCCCCAGCCTTGCTGCTGCCCAGCTAGGCATCATTCCTTGTCACCCTCCCTGCAAGACATCCTTGACATTGCCCCTTGAACCCGAAGCAATAAAATATCTGGTCCTGCCTTTTCTCTGCTTACTGGTGGCTTTGGGGACAAGGATGCAAGGCAAGGTGGGAGGGGTGGGAAATACCACGTGGTTTGTCACAAAGTGACACCTCTGGGGGCCATGGAGACCAGCACCACTCCTGGAAAAGGCACCTGGGCCCAGCAGCAAAGCCAGAAACACCGAAGGGGCAGGCACACATCACACTTTAAAAACTTTATTTATATAAAAAAATCATTTTGTTTTAAAAGCGTTACAAGAGTGTGCACAGGAATCAGACAAGGAACGGCTTGGCGCTTCCCCCTCCCCACCTCCTTGGCCTCCCTCCCCACCAGGGCCAAGGAGGAGAGAAGGGGGACACTGTCTTTTTGGTTCATTTGGAATTAAAAATTAAAAAAGGAATTAGTGTTTTATATATTTAAAGGAAAAGAGAAGAGTTAGACCCCAGAACAAAACCCAACTGAGCTGAGGTGGGGCTGGAAACAGGGCAGGCCCAGCCGGAGCTAGGGGGCAACTGGGGCAGGAGCAAGGCACCAGCTCTGCCCCTGCCATCTGCCCTTGCCCTGGGAGCCCGCCCTGGGGGGAGCCCCGGGCTGGGAGGGCTCCTGCTCCAGTTTGCAGCCTCCTACAGAGGCTTCCAGTTGCACAGGGAGCCCCAGGGCCCCCCAAAAGATCACAGCACATGGATGTGCCCCAGCACCACAGCCAAGAGGAGGAGGAGGAGCAGCACATCCCAACTCCCGTGGCAGCCCAGGCCAGGATGCAGATGAGCACCCTGCACCCTCTCGGCGAGGGCAGGGGGGTTGGGCTCCCCCCAAAACAGGCTCCCAGCCCCACTGCAGACAGGTAAGGCTCCCAGCGGGGAAGGGAAGAACTCAGCCCTGCCGGAAGCCCAGGAAACTCCCCTTTCCCAGGGAAGCAGCCGGACAGTACGATTCAAAGAGCTATTTCACAGTGGCAAAAGAAAGGCACGTGTCAAGAGAAAGTCAGCGGGGCAGCACCGCGGGATCCTGGCTCCAGGTGCCCGGCACAGTGTGCCCCGAGCCGCCCGCTCTCCCCAAAACCCTGCCGCATCTCCTCTCTCCGCGGGGACCCTGGCCCCTGCCCCAGCACTGACCCCCTTCCTCACAGAAGGATCCTCCTCACACAGGCACTGGGTGGGAGCCAGGGCCCCATCCAGACCCCTCTGCAGGATTCAGAGCTGGATCCCCCTTCCCATGCCCCCAAAGCCTCATCTAGAGCAAAGCAAGAGACGTTATTGCTGGTTTTCCTTCCCCTGGCCCCTGTGCCTCCAGCCCCTGGACTCTGGTCCTGCAGCCCTCAGGGAGGAGGGATGCTCCTGTTGTCCCCACGGCCCTGGTTGAAGAGTGACACCGCACGAAAAAATATATCCTATAGGCAACAAAACCAAACCAAAAACAAGGCGGCGGCGAGTGAGGTCCCAGTCCTGTCCCTGCAAGACACCTCGGAGCAGGGGGAAGGTGTGGGAGAGAAGGCAGCTCCTGGTCAAGGCAGAGATCCAAGTCCTTGTGCAGCATCCATGCCGGCTGATCCGGCAGTCAGGCAGGAAAGTTTTACTCTCAGGAGGAAGGAGGTGGTGGAGGACGGGAGGAGGAGTTCTCAGTGGTGGTGTCCCAGAACAGGGAGGTGCAGCGGCCCGGAGGAGACTGAGTGGCCCGGGCTGCCCTGGGGACCTGGCCCAGGCGTTTGGCTGGATGGTTGGCACAGAGAGTCCAGCAAAATTCCAACAATAAGACAAGGTAAAAGTCGGTCCATTCCACCATGAAGAGTTATATATTTATATATATAATATATTATCAACCCAAACGGAGCAGAGGCAGGGAGGCCAGCTAGATCTTCTGCTGTGGAGAGAGAGAGAGAGGGATAGGTGTTAAGGCTGGAGTGGGAGTGAGGGAGGAGTCAGGATCACGGCACCAGTGATTGAAGCAGCAGTGATTGAAGCAGGATTTGGCTGGCCAAGCACCCCTAAGAGCACAGCAGGATCTGTCACCACTTTAATATTGGGCAGGACACCGTGGGACATACCGACATGGGGGAGGAAATAGCAGCATCTTCCTCCTCCTCCTCCTCTACCTCAGGCTGCGACTCCTGCCCCTCCTCCTGCTGCAGACACATGGGGTTAGTAGGGGCCATGGCATGGGGGGTGTTAGTTGTGGGAGCCCAGCTCTGCTCTCCTCTGCCAGGCAGGACAGTGATGTGGCATTTCCTGCACCCCTCCCACTCCTCCCAAGTTAAAGAGAGCTGCTCACCATCAACGGCGCTGCCTTCCCCGGCTCCATCTCTCCCAGGTCACCGGATCGGTCCAGCGTCCTGCTGTGGTCCCTCTCGTTGAGTGTGGAATAGTTGTCTGGAGCAGGAGAGGGGACAGTCAGTGAGCTGTGTCACCTCTACGGGGGCTGCACCACCCCCGCAGGAGATGTGAACTCTGCCCTGCTCCCCACACACTGAGGGGGAGTCCCTCTCCTACCTGGTCCCATGTTGCTCATCTGGATCTCCTCCCGGGAGGATTTCTTGTCTACAAGCATGGGAGAGCATATCAGGGACAGCAGTTCCTGCTGCCAGGAGCCACAGAAGAACTGCTCCCTGCCCCAGCTGGGGAAGCCCAGTCCCAGCTGCAGCTGCAGCTCTGTGACCCAAGGACACCCCAGGACATACAGTGCCTGCCCCAAGAAGCCATCTAAGGCCCAAACTGATAGCCCTGATGGCCAGGAAAGCCACCCAAAGCCCATACTAAGGGTCCAGCGTGAGCAGCTGTGGCTGCCAGGGAAGCCAAAGCTGAAGAGCAGGGAGGGAACAAACGCCAGCTGCCCTGAGTACCCCCAAGACAGAGGGATGATGGCAGGCACAGGTGCTGAAGACAAGCACATACCTGTTTTTTGGTTCCTGTCAATGAGAGGCAAGGTGCTGTCATCAAAGGAGTTGCCTCCCTGGGTCCGAGAGGCATTGCTCAGGTTCACCTACAGCAATAGACAGTGACCACTCAAACCCTGGGCCCAGAGGTTTCTTCCTCACCAACATATCTCACCCCTCCAGCACCAGCACAAACCCAGGAACCCTCCCACAGCCCTTGAGTAAGGGACCCAAAGTAACCAGAAGGTGCTGAAGCCCCCACTGCACCCCCATCAGAATGAGGGGGCCTGCCTGGACCAGGGCAGTGCCTGGCCCTCCAGCAGCAAGGGAAGTCCCTGCTTTTGGGAAGGAAACTGAGCCTGAGACAACCCTGTTCTTCAACACTGCCACAGAACCACTCAGAGTCTCTGACAAAATTCCTGCCACATGCTCATGTGGGACAGGGCATGACGCTTTTACAGAGTGCTCCTAGCAGACTTCCTGCTGGCCTTTGGCACCCACTTCTGTGGGTGCCCAGTGCCACCAGCAAGGTGAAGAGCTGCAGGCCAGTACTACCAAGCTCCAGGACCCCAGCTACCCCCCTGGCCACCACAGGGCATCCCCTTACCTGGAAATCTGACTTCTTCCAGCCTTCCTTCTCAAGGGGCTTCCGCAGCTCCTTATAGCCCCAGACTGCCTGCAAGACAAGGGCGGCTGCCCGAACTTCTCTCTCTGAGCGGTTCCTAAAAAGAGGCAAAGGAAGAGATGTTTGGAAACCTGGACAAAGTGAAGCCCCTCTCCACTCCTTCCATCGTCCTTTGTGTAGAGCGTACCCAGATTTGTTGATCAGCACAAGCTTCTCGATCCCCTGTGTTTCCCGGAGTTTCTTGGCTGCCTCGAGGTTGTCCACGATCACTTCATTAATGGTGTTGAGGATTGACACCACTGTGTCCTCAGAGAAGTTTTTGGCAGGGGTTTGCTGGCCTCCAGGCAGGTTCTTCACTAGGTTGGGGATGGCATGTTTGCCTGGGAAGGATAAAGAGCTGGATGTGAGCAAGCAGGGAACAGGACCAAAGGGAAAACCACTGACAGGTGATGCGTTCTGCTGTCCCCCTCTGCAGAGTTCAGCACTCTCTGCTCGGGGTGAGGGCAGAAAACAGAGGCTGGGCTGACGCTGTGCCCACACACTTCCCCAGCAGCCAAGAGGAGGAAGCTCCTGCCTAGCCTGCATGGATACAGGGAGTGTGCCATGCTCACCGATCAGCTCCTTGTTGCGCAGGTCCACGGCCAGGTTGCGCAGGGCCCCGGATGCCGCTTTGACCACGCGCTCACTGTCGTGGGTCAGGAGGTCGGCGATGCCGGAGAGCCCCTTCTCGTGGCGCAGGGCTGAGCGGATGCACCGGCCGTACTGTGGGGAGGGACAGGGCCACCGTGTCACCCGGGGCTGGGGACACTGCTGCCAGCCTCCCTGGCTACCGGGTCCCCTTCCCTGTCACGCCGCCACCTCCGTGGGCACTCACCGTCCAGCTGCCAGCACACAGGTTCTGGATGGCTCCTGCTGAAGCCTCCAGAATAGCTGGAGTCTTGCTTTCCTTCAGGAGGGAGATGTATATCCGCACCACCTCTGGCTGGAAGAGGAGCTCATAGCCTGCCAGGAGGACATGGGTAGGAAGGGTTTATCCAAGGGCTCTGCTAGCATCTGCCTAATCCAAAGGGGTACTGCTGGGCAGACAAAGCTGGAAGCTTCTAGCCAGGCTTTCAGGGAGTTGGATCCTTGGCACAGAGAGGGCCAAGCTGCCCCAGAGTACCAGAAACACCAGCCACTGCTTGGGCAGGGGCTGTGATTCACATGCAGTGAGACATTTGTCCCCAGAGGCTTCTGGGAATGACCCTTCCTCATTCTCATGGCTGGTGAACACTTTAAGACAGAGATTTTAGCTTTAAATCATGCCTGTTCTCCATGCCCCAGAGTGAAGAGCAGGAAAGAGGGCAACTGTGCTGGCAAGTCTGAGACCACGACAGAGGGCTGCATCACTGTGCTGTCCCTCAGCCCTTGGGGCAGTATTTCCCTCTGAAGCCTGTCCTGAGGCAGCGCTGACCTCATCCATGCACAAGATCCTCTCAACTACTGGCAGAGCTCATGTTTTAACAGGCCCTTGGACATTCCTGCTCCAAATCCAACTTCTGTCCATTGGAAAGGCTCACTTCAATGGGAAAGAGCTCCTCTCACTTGCTCCTCTCCCATGCTGCTGTGGCAAAAGCT
Organism: Rhabdornis inornatus; assembly: GCA_013397075.1. NCBI lineage: Eukaryota > Metazoa > Chordata > Aves > Passeriformes > Rhabdornithidae > Rhabdornis > Rhabdornis inornatus. The sequence continues at coordinate 63,088 of VWZS01005830.1, read as the reverse complement.
GCCCTAACATCCAAGCCCCGTATAATCATTCAAGGAGCATACCTTTGGCTGGAGTTGTTCTTTTGGGAAAATCCACTGTGTCGGCACCAGGGTCTTCTGGGAGCTTTTTACCTTCAAAACGCAAGTGGAGAGTCATGAGACTCCTCTCCCCACATGCCTCGGCCCAACAGCTCTTTGCCACTTGCAGGAATAAGCCCAGAGGCGAGCTGAAGCCAAGTGACCAGCATGTCGCAGGAGGGGACACTGGGGGTATTAGCCACACTGCAGGCAGAATGTGCCCAGCTGGGGAGGGGGGCAAAGAGAGCTGGAGAAAGCACCCAATTAAACCATGGACAAAGTAAAACCAAGAGCGCACTCACCTCTGGAGAACCACTCGTCTATTGGTGAGGCGGACAGAAGGACAGGAGAGAGGGGAGGCAGGAGGAGAGAAGTGCCGACAGCATCATGGGGCAGATCATTTGGCAAGAAAGCAAAGGGAAGGGGAAGGGGCAACACAGGAGAAAAGGGAAGGTGCGGAATTAGTGGACACATATCCGTCACCATCCCGCCACCACAGACACCCACCACAGCTTGTGTCAAATGCTTTGGGCAAGCCAAGCAACAGCTCCCAGAGCCAGGGAAGCAGGGACCACTGCATCACCAGAGAAAGCTGCCCTTCAGGCTTCACATGAGACGCCCAAGTAGGAGCACAAAGACCCCAGACCACCCTCAAGACCTCTCTCTGTTCCCCTCCCTCCCTTCCCTGCTGCTGGCACACGAACCTTTGCCCTTCTTGGCCCCGAAGCAGCTGGCGTTGTGGGGCCCAGCGTTGTTGGCAGGGACAAGGGGCGTCTCCTGGTAGCGCTCAGCATGGGGGATCTCACGGTGGACTTGGTAGGACAGGTTCCTCAGCAGGCACACACAGTTCTCCACCAGCTGGGGAGAGAACCAGAGTGTCTCACTGAGAGACTGGGAGCAGCACTCCAAGTCTGTGAACAAGGGCCCAGCCTAGCCTTCAGCTTAAAGCTCAAGGAACATTCAAGCTGAAACCCTATCCAGGCTGACTGGGAAGCCCTGAGGCAGGGGACAATGGTGTGGGGATGAGTGACACAACCAGGCCCCTGCTGGGAGGCCAACATTCCTACCCTAAACTGCAGGCTGAGTGCCAGACACCTCCTGGTCCAACAGTGCCCAGTGTACCCCCCACAGGCTCTCCGTTTCCCAACACCGGTCCTGCTGTGGTACCTTGCTGTCCGAGTCCTTCTGGCCGATCTCAGACTGCACGATGTAGATCAGGGCATCCACCAGCCCATCACATTCCCGCAGCTTCCGACGGGCCTCACTCCTCTCCGAGCTCACATTCCTGGCAGGCAGGAGAGAACCATCATGGGAGACCCAGCTGAGGGCAGGCGAGGGGCAGCCCATACCCCACAGAGCTCAAGAGAGAAAACAGCTCCTGCAGCTCCCCTCACTGAGGGTAAATGACTCCAAACTCAAGGTCTGCACCACCAGCAGCTGTCTTACAAGAGCAGCTGCTCCACAGTCCTCTGGAACAGCCTGCCAGGAACAGCCCAGAAGGAATGTTGCAGCCCAAACCCAGGCCAGTGCTCTGCCAGATCCATACCTAAGGCAGCCAGCGGTGTTGGTGAGCACTGACTCCCACTCTATATGGCGGGGCTTGGAATCCTCATTGGGCTCCCGTTCCCAGCCAGAGCGGGGAATGACCACCTCATCAGTCAGGGCATGTAGTGCGTGATCGACGATGGCCATCTTGATGGAGTCGTGCGAGGACAGGTTCCACAGCGTCCCTGCAACACCACAAGTGGAAGGTGAGCACTTGGACCCTGACCACAGACCCCACCCCAGGGACCAGCCCATCCTGCCCTCCCTGGAGCCACTACCTGTGATGACCTCGGTGAGGTCCATGTCGTGGGCCTTGCGCAGCAGGCGCACCAGCGCGGGCACCCCGTCGCAGTTCTTGATGGCAATCTTGTTATCCTGGTCCTTGCCGAAGGAGATGTTCTTGAGAGCTCCACAGGCGCCATAGTGCACCTCCTTCTTGGGGTGATCCAGCAGCCCCACGAGCACGGGGATGCCCTTCAGCCGGCGCACCTCCGTCTTCACCTTGTCGTTGCGGTAGCACAGGTGCTGCAGGTAGGCGGCTGCGTTGGACTTGACGGCGTCCAGCCGGAAGCTCAGCATGGCTATGACCTCCGGCAGCTCCGGCTGGCGCCAGTTCCCCGGGGCTGGGCCGCCTTTCCGCAGGCTGTCCAGGCTGGCCAGGCTGCCCCGCTCGTGCTGGGCCAGTGGGGCCCAGTAGTACCGGTCGGGGGCCACTTCATCCACCAGCATGTCTTCGTAACTCCTAGGAGAGAGGGCAGAGGGTGTCTGAGCACAGCCCTGGACGTGGGGGAGGCAGTGCCCCTTCCAGCCCACTAGAACGGATGAAGCTGGATCTTGGTCTCTGACCCCTGCAGAGGCAGGAGCCAGTCCTGGGGCACAGGCAAGAGCCAGCTCCACAGGCAAGGTGTGCTGCTGCCCTGGGGACAGGCCGAGTTGGGCACCAAGAGACACACAGGCTCCAGAGATCAACCTCATGCCTCCCAGGGCAGGCCTGGGGAAGAGCCATAGTCCCAGACCCCTGCCCTGGCCAGGAACAGCTCATCCACGGACTGGCAGCACTGGGAATGAGCCCAAACAAGCACATAGAAGTTTAAAGTGTAACTACTGCCCCACATGCCAAAGTGACATTTCACACTCCCAGAACGTACACCTCTCAAATCCCAGATTCTCCCATTTTTGCAGTCACTGGCACTATAATCCTTTCCCCACCCCGGCAGAGGAATCAAGTATTTTCAACAGAAAGGGATGGGAGGAGACAGCTAGGTCACCCCTGCTGTGCCAGGGCACTGAGGACATTCAAACAACATCCAAGGAAAGGCTTCTACCTCCACTCCAGCTCACACCTGCCCTAGGGGCTGCTCAGCCACCTCCGGAGCTCCTGGACCAGGCACAGGCAGCTCCAGCCCCTGAGTATCTTGACAAGGATGGTGGCAGGTCCTGCTGCTGCCACCACTTCCTTTCCTACAACCTCTGGTACAGGATTTGCCCAAGCAATCAGCTTTAGAGCCACTTCCACAGTCACACAACCTCTGGGCGCTGTGGTGCTGCTGTGGTGTGGCGGGGGGCTGCCAGGCTGGCTTCCAGCAGGTCCCAGTGGGGACATGCCCCATGCCTGGCAGCTCAGAGGTGCTCAGGAGCAGCAGCAGCACAAGGCTGGAGTGAGACGCAGCCACCAACACTTGCCAACACGGCTGGCAGCTGATCCCACTCCTGCGCCAAGAGTCGTGCTCCCCGAAAGAGAGCTCTGTCCCACCGTGGTGCTGGATCCCACCCTGCAATTGCGGAAGATCCCACCTCCCGTGGTACTGGATCGCCTCCAGGCAAGATGGGGCTGGCAGGGAATGGGAAGGAGCCCCTTCCCTCCTCTCCTGCAGAGAGGCTGCTCTGACAAGAGCCCCAGAGCAGGGGCTGGAGCTCTCTGCAGCCGATGGCAGCCAGCACGCACGGCGTCCCGCGGCTCGAGGCACTCCTTGGGCTCCGCGTGCCTGGCGAGCTGCCTCCCCAAAGGAAGTCGTTAACAGCCAGGCTCCTGCTCAAAACAAACATCTCTGAGACAGGGGACGCTGCTCTCCCTGTTCCCATTCCTGTGAGCTGGGCAGCCAGTGAGGACAGTAACTGAGAAGGTGGGGGACAAGCCAAGTTCAACAGTGCCTGAATTCCATAGATTGCTGTGATCTTTATCGCTCTGCCCAGGGAGAGGGAGAGCTGGCTCAGGGGCCCACCAACGCATCTTTCATACCCTGAGCCATTCCTACAACTCCAACAGAGCTGACTTTCTGCCTCTACATGACCCACATCCTCCAGTCTCCCACCTGGCTGCAGCTCGTGCACTTGACTCCTGTAACCCCCTCCTCCAGGACATAGAGGAGCAGGAGCACAGACACCTTACTGCACAGCAGAGAGGGTTCATGGTCTCAAAGGCCACCCAGGACACAGCCCAGGGAAAGTACACAAGCCAGAGTCTCTGTCTGGACAAGCAGCCAGGGGTTGGACACACCTGTGTAACCCCTTCTGCCCAAGACGCTCCCTGAGGGAAGAGACCTGATGGCCATGTGCTCAAAACTGCCAACACTGGCTTGTCCTGGGTTGCCCAAGTGCCCAAGGAGGGAGAAGCCTGGAGCAGCCCTACCAGCCCTTCCCCAGCCGGCACAAAGCGAGGAGGCCGAGCAAATCCATCTGGGTGAGCAACTGCCCTGACTGGTTCACCACAGCCCAGAAGGACTTCTGCTGGCACCAGCCACAAGGACAGACAAAGCTGCTCCTTCAGTCCCTCCAGCAGCCAGGAGCTACCATGGATTTATAGCATGCACCTGGATTGGGCAGATCTCCACAGGGGCTGGTAAGAGCCTCCTTTTCCCCAAGTCTCTTCCTGTTTTATGTCCCAGAAGTTTAGGCCGCCTGTGTTGAGCCTTACCTGTCTGCCTGGGCCCACCCCTGGGGCACTCAGGAGGTGCTGACACAGACCCTTCCCCATCTCCAGGACTCTGGCTCTGCCCCTCATTACATTGCTACCTCACCACCCCCAGAGCCATTCCCCAGCACCTGCTGACAGCCCAGGCAGGAGCAGAGCAGGAAGCAGCACTTGTGCAGGGATGGCTGGCACAAGAGACCGATGGGCAGGAGTCACGGCCTCAGGCAGGTGACAACCTGAATGCCTGGCAAGGCAGGAAGGACCACCAAGACCCTGCTCTGGCCTCCGAGGGCAGCACAGCCCAGTAAGCTGGAGGAGCCGCCATCATCACAGACACACAAGGGGGAGAAGCTGCTGCTGCTGCCAAACAGGTTGAGCAGCTTCTCCCACCTTGCCCTGCAGCAGGGTCGGGCTGTGCAGGAACACTCCCGGGGCACTGTGGGGCTGAGCCCTGCTCACCCCAGCCTGGGCTAAGCTCCCCTTCCCGGGGCTGCTCTTGGTACAGGGAGAGCACAATCATGGGACTGCAGCTGCTCCCGACACACAACCCACACAGGCACCGCTCCCAGAGGGATATGCCACACTGAGGCACACACAGCCCTGGTGGCACAGAGAGAAGGGCCTGGAGCTACATCCAGCTGCCCACTGGAACTCCTGGCTGCAGGACGACCAGCTCAATTAGCACCCAGGTTTAACCACCAATTAAGCAGACAATTAGAAGCGGATGAAAGTTTTCGCCTGTGTGAGCCACGTGTGACTCAGCTCACAGTGTTGTGTCCATGGTCCTCCTTCCTCCAAGGACAGTAAAGTTCAAGGGACCCCAGAGCACCCCAGAGCCTCCTGCCACATACCTGAGCCGCCGCCGAGCATCAGACGGGGTCCCTGCCCTCCTGGCCGTGCCATAGTCAGACATCAACCCGTAGTCCACATCTTCAAAGCCCACGCTGCGCTGGTCATCCTCCAGGCCATAAGGCTCGGGGTGGAAATGGTTGAGGTCCATGTTGCTGCCCCCAACACGCACCTGGGGCTGGGGGCCGTAGATGTCCTGGCGGCTGGGGGCCCGGTAGGTGTCGATGGAGGGGCGGTAGCGCTCGTCGATGCGGGTGACGCGGGACAGGCTGCCGTAGCTGTGGTCGCTGCCCGGGTACCCGTCCTCATAGGGGCGGCCGTAGCCGTCGGGGTAGTGGTAGTTGCGAGGGAGGGTGGCCGTGCCTGCCTGGCCCAGGTAGCTGCCGGGGCCCCCGTTGCCGTTCTTGCGGAAGTTCCTGTCCATGGTCTGGACGTAGTTGCTGGTGACGGGGGATGTTTCCAAAGGCAGCCCGTCAGGCCCCACCGGCACCTGCTGCACCGTCCGGGTGGTCACAGTCTTCACCACTTTCTTCACCTGGAACACACGTGCAGGGCACGCTCAGATGAGGACACCCACCATGTCCCTGTGTCCCCGGATTCCCCTTCCAGCCCAGCACTTTACTTCAGGTACATCTCACACCCTGTTTCAGCTCCTGGCACAGCACCCAGCCACCAGGGTCCCCCACCATGCCCTGTCCCTCCATGGTGTCCCCCAGGCCCGCACCGTGGTCTCTGTACGCCGAGTTGTCCCATCATCTGATGTCTCCACAGACACGACTGACATGGCCCCTTCTGGGTCCTCCTCCATGGTGTATGTCTCCTCCACGATCTGGCCCGGGTCCTGCATCCTGGGGATTGTGCTGTACAAGAGGTGGCTGTGGTCCTGAGGAGAGAAAATGACAGGCAGTCAGGCCCTGTCACCGATCTGGGCCTTCCTGGTGTCAGTTGGAGAAGACATATTTCTTCACAGGGAGCCCTGAGACCTTTTGGAAGAAGGTACCTTTAAGCCAGGATGGCCACATGAGGAGCCCAAACCACCCTCTCCCAGCTGGAACGGGGACACTGGGGCACAGTCCTGCACCCTCCCACAGCAAGCAGACTGCCCATAGCCACAGGGCTGAGCTCCCCCTACCTGTGGCCCGTTGAGCTTCAGATCTGAGTATTTCTGCCTTTCCAGGTCAGCATCGCCCAGGAAACGTCCGTTCTGAAACACAGCAGGGCAGCAGGCCCATTACTACACTGATCTGCCACATACCCATCCTCACTCCCTGCAGGGCGCTGAGTAGCCCATCTCATGCATCTGACAGAGACACCCACCATGCACCCCATGGGAGCCCCCAGCAGAGGAACACGCTCCTTGGGAGTCTGTGCCATGTGCAGCAAATCTCCTCTAGGCCAGCCTGGTCAAGAGTCAGAGGAGACATCCCGACATCCCAGCTCTCCTGATGGAACAGGAGACCCTCCTGTTCCATGGAACAGCCATGACCCTCCCTGCTCCCCGGCAGGGCCCTGCACACCTTCCACATCTCCTGACGCAGGAGCCACCAGTGACCCCAGAGGCCCCCCTGGGCCTGAGAGAACCACGTGGTGGCCGATCGCAGGGTGCTACTGTTTGACACTTGAACTCTGCCTCTGTCCACCCTGCCCTGCCCCACAGGTCCCTCCTGGCACCACCACCTTCCACAGCCAGAAAGGAACCTGACTCCAGCACACCAACACACCAGCCCTCCGAGCACCCCTCTCCAAGACTGAACCTGAGAAAGTGAGGAGACGCCTCAAGCCAAGGCAAATGAAACCACATTTTCAGCCCTGTAGAGAAGATCTCTCCCAGCCCTGGTTTGGCCATGTGGGGACAGACAGACTCCAGGGATTTGTCACACACAGAGGGAGACACACACACCCCAGCCTCAGCATTTCAGCTGCCCTCCAAGAAGCCAAGCAGGATGGGGAGCAGAGATGCCCTGGAACTGAGCACAGCCAACCTCTGACCTTCCCAAAACCAGAGCAGAGCCAACCTGGCAGCAAGACCCTTCAGGCTGGCACCTCCTCTCCTGGAGGCTGTCTGCCAAGGGAGGTCTGCACACCCCCAGACCGACTCCAGTAGACCAGTACCACAAGAACAGCCGGGCCCTCCTCCACTTCCCATATCCAAGGAGGGCTGAGGGGAGGCAGCTCTGGGGCTCCAGGAGCCTGCGCACGCCCCTCTGGAGAGGGGGTGTTTTACCTGGTGCCGCCGGGTGAGCGTGCCGTTGGCCAAGCCCGGGCCGGCGTCCTGTGGGGAGACCCGGACTCGCTCCAGCTGGGCCGAGACATGGCGCCGTTCCTCCTCCAGGGCCCGGGTCAGCTTCTCGAACTGTGCCTCCTGCTCCTTGACAGAGGCAAGGATGCTGGCAGTCGACTCCACTTCCGAGTCGTCCATGGGTGACGGGTGCCCAGGGTGGGCAGGGCAGGGGGCACGGGGAGGCACAAGCAGAGGCGGCTTGGTGTCAAGGTGAGGGTGGGAAAAATGACCCAGAAGGGCAGGAGCCCCTCTCTTCACTGCACATGATTTTGGGGGAGGAAAGGAGGAGAGAAGAGCGGTCAGAAGAGACTGATTTCATTAAGACAGATTTTCAGAACAGGAAAAAAAAAACAAACACATGGCATTAACACCCGCCCCCACCCATCACCAGAGAGCTGGCAAGAGGGTCCTGGAGCAGGACTCAGATGCAAACTGCCCCAGCATTAAAGCTTGGAAAAGTGGCACTGTGGGGACAGAAGGTCCCCCCAGCACAGCAAACAGCTGGGGCTGAGCCTGGTTCAGAAGAGCTGCTGTGGGCTGACAGAAAACCTCACGGACAAGGAAAAGCTGTGGGCAGGCAGTGCAGGAGGGGAGGGCATGTCCCTGGGGTGGGGCAGGGGACGCTCCTGAAGAATGAGCAGTGACCCACATCCTATTGCTTCCTCCAGGGAAGGGCGGAGGGAGAGGACCATGTCACTTATCTGCTCCCTCCTCCCCGGTGCGGTAAGAGATGGGGAGACAGCTCTGGCTCCACAGCTCCTTCCTAGCCAGGAAGAGGATGGAATGTGATGGGATCCCCCTAAAGGGGATCCCATGAGCCCCTTTGACTGCTGCCAAAACTCACCACCCTCCAAGTATCCACCAGAGCTCTCCCTCCAGGGATCCTCAGCCCACAGACCTGGGGATGGGCTTCAGCCTGCACCCCTCCAACACTCCCACCCAAAGGAGAACAGCAAGTGAGCCACAATCAACATTTTGGTACAGAAAGGCAATGTTCTTCCATACAGACCTGTCAGAGGAGGAAGCTCAGGTTTGATTGGCAAAGGCACGGGACAGCCAGGTCTAGACGCAGAGAGTCATGGGAGAAACAGCCCAGCCACCACAGTGAGGAAGCAGGAGGGAAGAGAGCTGCAGGGACAGCGGGAGCAGGTCAAAATCACACACAAGAACCCCTAAACAGGAGGTAGGGCAGGCACAGAGCTGGGAAACGGGCGCCTCTCTCCCACCCCCTCCCCTCTGAGGGATGGGTCTGGAAGGACCGGTGGGGTAGCAAACGCGGCGCTGCTTCCACAACAGCCCCTCAGCTCCTCTGAGACTGCAGCATCCCTCACTGATCCCACCGACAGGAGAACGGAGAAACGGCAGAGGCGGAGAGGAGTGGCCAGGGCTCAGCCCCGCACCCCTCCCGCACAGCCCGGCCGAGTCCCTGCAAGCCCGAGAGGTTTTCCCAAAGCTCTGCAGTCATGGCAGGCATGTGGGGACTCGCTCAAGCCGGGCAAGCAGCACAGAAGCTGCTTTCCCACGGTCTCCAACACCGGCTCTGCCCACTCCACTCCCCGGTGCCACCGCCCCAGAGGGCCGATAAGGACGACCCGGGGCCGAGAGCTCACACAGGCACACCATCCCTGTTCCCACCACCTCCTGCAGCCCCTCTAGACCCAGCCTGCAGCAAACGCTGGTGCACAGCAGCTCAGTAAAGTTTTCTGATCTGTCAAACCCCTCCCCACTCCTGTGGCTCTGATCCCCAAAGCCTCCCTCGGGTTCAGGAGCTTGTCAGCCACAGTGGCACTGCTGCAACAGAGCCCAGCCATGCACGGTGGATGTTTTCCAAGTGCTTTGGAAGGCACCCACAGTGCGTTCCACCATCTGGTCACTGCCACTCTGTCATCTGCCTTCATCAATAAAAAAATCCAGTTGCTCTACTCCTGCCCACATGGTGCCCAGCAGGAGAAGGAGCCGTGGCAGACTTGGCCCAGCTGTGCATCCCAGGAAGAGCAGCCCACCACCCTCCAGAGCCCAAGCAACCTTTTGGAGACTCCCAGACAGGACTCCTGGCTGATGCACGAAGCTTTCCACCCCTCCCACCTAGCAACAGGTAGTCCCTGAGGCTTTTCCAACAGATCGGCACCCCGAGCCTTGGATGGAAACACAGGGATGGGTCTGACCCCTGATGCCCTATGGATTTGCAGGATCTCCAAAGGAGAGGCTTGGTGCCTCCCAGAACAGTGCTGACACATCCCAACTCTCATCCCTGAGTGACACTCCCTATCTCTGGTGGGCTACCACCCATTTTAAGCAGAAACACAGATCCTCAGCCTTTCCAAGGCTCCCTGATGGAAGGGGAGCAGCTCCTTGCCAGTGTTGTTCAGCAGGACACAGAGCAGTCCTACTACCCCAAACACCCTATGCAACTGCAGCATCCAAAATCCCAGCCAGCAGTCCCCCTGTCTTGTTGGGATTTGTTTCCAGAGTGGTATTTCAGCAAACTCTTTAAAAAAGGGAATAACCCCCTGTGGAGAAGTGATCCTCTACAACAGGGCCTTTCCAAGCAGCTGTGCTCCCTGGCCAGCCCTCAACAGTCCCGATGCAGAAGAGGCAGATTTTTAGGGCACAGGAGGGCAGAGGCAGCTCCCTGAGTCCAAAGAGAGACTTAGCTGGTCTGGTATCATGAGGATCATGCCTGCAGCAAGTATAGACTAGCAGAGTCTGGCTCTGTGGGAAGCACGGACAGGAGAGACAGGAGCCCCAGAAGATCCCTTTGGTCCCACATGGCATACAGCCCCCACAGGGACCCCCCAGCCTCAAATCCCCACCTCTGCTCCCTGGGAATGAGGCTGGGAAACATGGACACTAACAATGAAACTTGCAGGGCTGTTAGGGCCCCAGATAAGGGGCCAGAGCAGCTGTGAGGCTGTTTCCTTCCCATCTCTTCCACAGGGAGTAAACACAACAGCAGGGGAAGGAAGAGGACAGGTCCCTCACCCTCTGGCTCCAATGGACGCTCAAGAAGGGGCCACCTGAGGGTCTCCCAGCAGGATCAGGCCATGTTAAGCAGAGACACTCTGTTGGGAGGCTGCACTGCCTACACAGCTGTCATTCCTGCCCTGAGCACTGCACACAGCTCCACAATGTGCAAGAAGTGCCAGCAGAACGGGGTCTCTCCTAGTTTTCCTCCACCACCAGGACAGACCAGCTCCCTCCACCCTCGTTCCAGCCATTGTCTTCATCGATCTGGGATTAAAGACATAATTACAGAGAGGCAGTGCCAGGTCCAGAGAAGTCAGCAAGAGCTGTCCCCGCAGACACAGCGAGCACCATCCCAGCTGGAGCACAGCCATTCCCTGGGTTCGGCACACAAACCCCAAACTCGGCCCTACACCCCTAAGCTGTGAGGAACCTGCCCCACATTCAGGGATAAGGCCCCTTGCATGTCCCAATACCATCTGGGGCACTCAGTGGCCATCTCTAGAACGAGACAGGGAGGGCAGGAAGGGGAGAGCCTCATCTATGCATCCTGCTCCCTCCAGCCAGTGAGCTACTCGTGACAGTGCAAAGCCAAGTACACAGTAACCCGCAAGGGTGAAATTCCAGGGATCGCTTTGCTCCCTTTCCCTCCCTCCTCCCCCCCAGCCTCTGAAGATCCAACTACAGAGCATTCTTCCAGAGCCAGACCCTGACCAGCTCTGAGGATGGCTCATGAAAGCCTTTTCATCATGAGAGAGGCACTTGCTGACACACCCGTTACTTAAAAACCCCAGCAAGCCAAAAATATTTCAGCTGGCTCAGTTCAGGGCAAACCTAAGAGCCTAAGGACAAAGCTTCACTCCAGGGGCAGAATCCTCTCTTTCCCCACAGTAATCAGGACCCCAGGGAACAATGCAGCGACCCAGGAAGTTTCACACCTAAATCCCCCTGGCCTTATCTCCCAGCTTCTTGGCACCAACCCCACCCTGTGCTGTGCCCACGGATCCCAAAGTCAGAGCGGGTCCACTGGAGAGATGTCACAGAGCCTCGGGAGCAAAGCCCACTTGCTGGCCAGAATGCAGCTGTGAGCCCACGTGTGTGCATGGAGCTTCCCCACCACAATCTTCCCATCTAGATAAAGGCTTGGACACAGCTGGACAGGAACCCCAAACCCTGAACCTTCCACAGCTCTTCTGCTGCAGCCAGCTGTGACATGGCAGATTCCTCCAAAACCTCTCACCCAGCTTCTCCAGCAGAACTGCCTTCCCATACAGCAAATCCTTTGCCTGGAAAAATAAATTTCCAGGGCCAAACCACAGACATACCCACCTAGAGTTCACCTGCACCCTGCTCTGCCATAAGATGGAGTCCAGCCCTTGAAGGCTCCCAACCAGGAGTGTTTTTCTGAAGTCTGCCACGGAAAGATTAACCCTGGGGCCCAGACCAAGCCAGCAGATGGGGAATTGTACTCCACAGGCCAGGGAAAATGGACAAGATCTGGCAGATAAGACTCAGGCTGGAGGCTTGACAGGCAGCAGCGCAGCAGCACAGGGAATCTCCGGCACAGTCCTCTATGTGGATTCTTCCAACAATCTGCTCCAGCCTTGCTCCATGCCCCAAGTCCCTGGAGAGCTGTCACCCAAAGGTCTTGGGATCCCTGGGGCTAAGGCTGCTGCCTCAGCACAGAACACTTTGGGCAAAGTTCAACCCAACCACCTACAAAGTCAGAATCTCCTCTGCCACATCATCTCTGCCTCAGCACCCTGCTAAGGGACACACCAGGTCCTCACTGCCATAGTCCTGCTGTCACCAGGGAGGGCGAACAGAACTGCATCAGCTCTGTCTGCCACGTCCCAGCCCTTCACTGTCTGTGACCCCCAGACACCTGTCCAGCACATGGCAAGGTTTGTCACCATGGCCAGATACCCTTGGCAGCCCCCCACACTGTGAAGCACAAAGAAAGCCCTTCTCCAGCTCCATCAGAGCCAGGATGGACACAGACTTTCATCCAGGCTGGCTGAGCCCCTGTGGGACTCCTGGGCCAGACCCACTTGCCAGGCTGACAAAAAGGGATGCGCTTCCTGAGGAATTCTGCAACACAGTCCCCAGCTCCACTCCAATAACTGCCCTTTCTCTCTCAGCCCCAGGGCCTGAGGAGAGCCAGCTGGCTGCCTACTCTCTGAAAGCTCTCAGCATCTCTCCCGTCCCTGAGAGAGAAAGGAAGCAACAAATTCTCCTGGTCCCAGCTGCCTATCATGATGCACTTAGGAAAAACAGAAACTCCATCAATAATTCAAGCCTGCAATTGTCCGAGCGCTTGCAGTGCACTTGCTCTGCACAGGCTCACAGCCCTGCTAATTCACCACAGGCCTCTGGTCAGTCTCAATTACCTAAAAAACAAAAGAGTTGGCATCCTTGGCATCTTTCCCCACGCCAAGCACAGGGTCCAGGCTCACACATCAACCCTTAGACCTCAGCATGGCTAAAGCAGCAGGGCATGGGAGGGGAGACCATGGGCCCAGGCTCACCTGCTCCTGTGTCCAAGCTCAGAGCACCCACAGCCCTCAGGCCATGGGGGGAAGCAGGACAGCTGATGGTGGGCAGCAGATCCCATATCCCTGTGCAGGTGAAGGAGAGTTTTGGCTGTTTCTCTCCCAACCCCAGAGGCAGGAAGGTGCCCACAGCCATCACCTCAGAGCAGCCCACCCTTGAGGGACTCCTGCCTAGGCTGATACATCTTCGCTGCCAGGTTGTGTGAGGTGCCTTGCTCCCACTCCCCAGCCTACTCTGGCCCTGCTAGACCTTACATCTGGGGAGAGGTTTCCCCACCTCCTGCTCTGGGCTTCAGCTGCCTCCCTGGCTCCCAGGAGGGCTCTTCCTGCTGGCAGGTCACAGAGCACAGTGGACTTCAGGCAGGCTGACAGGTGGCCAGGAAAGGGCTGCTCCGGCAGCAGGTTGGACACCGCCTTAGGTGCCTGCCTGCTCCAGCCCAGCCCCACCTTCCCCGGGGGGAGCCGTGCCCCGGGTGCTGGTCACGGCAGGAGCCCGGCGGGTGAACACCCAGGAGCGGCGCCGCGGGTAGGGACAGGCAGGGAGCCGCTCCTCCTCCGCCCTTCACACCCAACTGGTTGGACTGGCAGCGGGATCGCCACCTGGCCTACCTCACCTGCCGCCCCCAGTGCCAGGGATGATGGCCACGTAGCCGGGATGGGTTGGGAAAGCCTCCCTTCAGAGAGGGGAGTCACCTGGAGATGCAAGCCGGGCGTAGATCGCACCTTATAAGGCAGCGGGCCGGCAGCCAGGGAGCAGGATGAGGAGGGAGCGATAAGGGCAGGGTGGGGCTGGGGGGGAGGAAGCAGGAGCGTGGGTCTTCCCCTCAGCCAGGGCAGGGGGCCGAGAATGGAGATACCGATCGGATCAGCAGGACGGGTCTGGACACAGCCGGCGGTTGTGAAACACGGGCGATCCCCTGGGGAAGGGATCTGTCCCTGGCTTCGCTGAGGTCACCGGGCCGGTGCCACCCCAGCAAGACCAAGAGTGAGGCAGCCGAGCACGGAGCAGTACAGGGTCGGCTGTGGAGAGCTGGGATTGTTCTGCTGGAATGCCAGCAATCCTGCGGCGGGGCAGCTGTCCCTCCCCGGCACGCTGGGGGCCACTCGCCCCTCTTCAAGCACAGCCAGGACACAGCATGCCAGGAGCTCTTTCCCTCTGGGAGAGCCGGGAAGCTGCCGACCCTCTGCACCGCCTGGATGGAGCATCATGGCAAGAGGAAGGGAGATGAGCTTCCCTCGGCATTTGCAGAGAGGAGAGGGCCGCAGGAGAGCAGCCAAGGCGCTGGGCTCCACGCAGAGGCTCTGTCCTCCCGCAGCCCCCAAGCGGGACGGCCACAGGGCCGGAGCCTTCCTGCCAGCAACATCCTGCTGCACCCCACTGCCCACGGACACCTCAGCAGCCCTGCTGCCACGGGGCACTGCTGCGAGGGTCCCCACCCTGGGGACAGTAGCAGACAGGGTCCCTGCCACCCCTCTGCACCAGCCCCACGGCTCACACCCCCAGGCCCAGGAGATTCACATGTCGGGAGCCCTGCAGCAGCACAAAGGCGGCTCTCTCCTCGCTGTGGGAATTCGCAGCTGAGCGCTCGGCAGGGACAAAGGGATTTCACAGGCACATCCCCAGCCGGCGGCCGGCCTCCCTCCCCCCGGCGTCCCCGCTTCCTGTCACAGTAGCACCAGACCTCGGGGGCGCAGCAGCAAACAAACACCCAGCGCCGGATTCTGGGAATGGGGCCAGAGCATTCCCGGGACAGGCCATGCTCCGGCAAGCCAGCGGGCTTCTGCTTCACCTCAGCGGCTCCCGGGCAGGGGGAGGCAGCAGCCCCCCGGCTGTGCCACCGTGCCCCGAGGCGAGCAGGTGGGATTGCAGGGCAGCCCTCTGCTTGACCCAAGGCTCAGTGGCCACCTCGAAGGGGGATATGAGCTGTCCCCACGGCCACAAGGCTCAGTGGACGCTGGCGCTGGGCTGAAGGTCAACGCGGCCCCACAGGCTCCAGCCACGCCAATGTCCCTGCCCTTCACCCGTCCCCCCACCCTCTGCCGGGCTCAACTTTCCCATTCAGCTGCCTCTCTCCCGCAGGGAAAACAAACACACCAGAGATAAGGGCCATATTGGCAGAGTGCAGAGAGCAAAGTCCCCTCAGTAAGACCCGAGCCTGCCTCCCCAAGCCGAGGGCATGGCAGATATGGGAAACTGCTCTTCTGGATCCAGAGCTGTACACTACAAGCACTGTACACTGCTGCTGGCTGTGCCCAAGCAGAGAGGCCGCAGTCTGGTAGCCAGCATTCCCACCAGGATTAGGGGCAGCCTCCCTTCATCAGGCCACAGGCATAAGCACCTGCAGCTACCTGTGCCAGCCCAGCACCAGAACACACGGATTTGGGACCCTTGCCGGGCACAGAGCCCTTCCCACAGCCCTCTTCCCAAGGAAGCCACTTGAGATCATTTCCTGTCCTGCACCTGCAGCCCCAGGAACCGGTCCTGGCTTCCAGACCCTGCTCCAAGCAGTGGACAAAGGAGCAAGGCCTGGAAGCACAGGGGAATCTCACTGGCACCGGCACAGGACCTGCGCCACTGGGGACAGCCAGCACTATCTGTCTTTCCAGCAAGAGCAAGTCACCAAGGAACCGTGACCAGGAGTGGGGAGAAGGGCAGGAGACAGGGCCCCCCAGCCTTCCCAGCAACCCCACGTGGGGCCTTCCCACCAAAAGGGTACCCGGGTACCCCTGAGGCAGACAGGGCACCCTTCCCTCTTCCAGAGGAGACAGCCTCCCCTCCCCACGCTGAGCAAACAGGTGAAGTAGCATTTGGTGAGGGAGTGGCCAGGAGGGAATTGCCGAGATTAAGCCAAGCCGGCCTGAGGGAGCGGCCCGGGAGGAGTGGGACCCCCTGCCCCCCCTTGCCCCAGCCAGCCCGGACTCCCCGAGCAGGTAAGGTGGCCACGGGCTGAGTCAGAGCACAAACCACGCGGGGCTGGGCTAAACGCCCCGGCTCCAGCTCCGCTTGCTCGGCATGACCTCATCAGGTGCCCAGCTCTCTAATTGCACGCGTTTGTCTGCTGGAGATGGCTCCGAGGGCCCTGCCAAGAGCCGTAATGAATGAGTGAAGGAAAGCCACTGGAGAAGCATCAGGCAGGAGCCAGGGAGTGAATCACAGCTGGAGGTGGGGAAAGGGGGTGCTGCAGCAGGGTGACAGTAAGTCCCCCAGAGCACTCCAAGGCCCCACACGGTGCACACACAGGCTGGCAGGAGCCAGCGCTCACACAGAGCGGCAAGGGACAAACAGGACAGAGGGCCAGCAGGACTCCATCCTACCCTAGCCCCCTGCCCAAAATGTTTGCACCCCCATCTCTCTCACTGAGAAGCACCTTCCCAGGCTCCTGTGAGAGCCAAAGGGAAGGAAACCTGTGCTTCCTGGTCAGACGGGAGATGACATCGTGGCTTCCCTTTCCTGCAAGTTTCTAAACACGACGTCCTGCCAAGGGCCACTCCCCACTGCCCCTGGCCGGCATGCAGACGATCTGGAACTAGGCTGGGAATGCCAGGCATGGGCACCACCACCAGCCCAGCCTCAGCCAGCTGTGCCAGTCAGGAGGTCAGCATGGCCCACCCAGGAGACCAGATGCCTAGCCCTCCAGCTTGCTGAAAGCAGTCTGCCTCCAGGGAACACATCCGAAGGTTCCTCACCCATAGTGCTATCACATTCCTGTTCAGGGCTGGGAGCATCCTATGAGGAGAGGGTGGAAGATGTCATTTTCCAACCCCATGAGGCTCTGGCTGTGCCCACCATGCCCCAGAGATAGGCTGGTTACCTGCAGAGCTACAGCAGCACCAACACCACGACCCCAGTGCAACATCTGCCCCCTAAGCCAGCTCTCCAGCCTCCCTCACACACCTCATCTCCTTGTCTGCACAACTCCCTCAGAGCTCTCTGACACTGTGGGGCTGCCAAGGCTCCTGAAAGCAGGACAGGGCACCCCTGGGAAGACAAGCATGAGTCCCCTCAGAGCTCTCATTGCTGCCAGAGTTTTGCTCTGCAGGCCCATCCACCTGCCCTTCACAGGGCGGCTCCTCTTGCTGCTGAAAGGAGAACGGAGAAGGGAAGTGAGTGGTTTTCCACCGCAGCCAGCTGTTGCGGACAGACCCTGGGCAGAGACTGGGGAGAGCAGGTGGCTCTGCCACACCAGTGTGTCCTGGAGGTAAAAGCAGGCAAAAAAAGAGAAGAGAGAGTAAGGATGACACAAAGCCAACCTGGAGAAGGCAGGCTCCCCACATGAGAGGATTTTTCCCAGAAACACCCTGGGCTCTCCACCTCCTCCCCTTCAGACCCCAGTGAGCAGGAGGGGGACAACATCTCTCCCCCCGGCGTGAGCCGGCCTGCCCGCAGCCAAGCCAAGCATGGCAAGCAGCAGCCCTGCATGCAGCAACACGCTTGCAGGAATGTGTTACTCCACTGGGCAAGGGGCCTGCCAGCAGCATGCAAACACCCCCGGTGACCCACCCTTCCAGGTCGGAAAAACTCGTCTTTGCAGTTACGCACACTCACTCACTCACTCCCTCCCTCCCACCCACAGCAGATACCCACATGCAACCCAGCACCACTGCCTCCCCTTCCTGACTGGGCCAGGACTGGGGCTGGGAGCACCGGGAAGCAGCTGAGAGAGCCAGGGGCTCTTCTCGGAACAGAGCAGCCCCAGCGCCACATGAGATAGGGGTGAGAGGAAAACGCATCGTGTGGGGACAGTGAGACGCCTTCCTCCTTCTGGACTGGGCGGGAACCAGTTCCCCGTATTCATCCAGTCCAAGGCCATCCAACTTTCACACATGGGCCACCTTGCTCCCTCCCCCAGGTAACCACTCTCTTATGCAGGAGGTGCATTCACAGTTGCAGAAGCTGTAGGAAACAACGGGAGAAGAGAACTGCCCTCCCAGTGCCCATTCCTTCATGCTCTGGCTGCTTTCTCCCCATGCCTGGTGCCCACAGCCCAGCCCTCACGGACCCAGCAGTGGCAGGTACAGCTCAGGTGTGCCCAGGAGGGCCAGTGAACTTTGAGCAGCATTTGCTGTGACCGGGGCCAACGCCCAGAGGAACAGTAGCAGTCATGGCCAGGATGGAGGTACAGGAACAGCTCCTGCCCTCACATACATGAGCCCAGCACGCCGCTGGCCACCAAACGCAGCCCACCCAGGGGCATCTCATACAAGCCTTGGAGCTGCAGATAATTCCGCCACCACCCTGGCCAGGCTATAGGAGAGCTCTTCCCAGGACTTGGACTCTACCTCAATTTACCTGGACCCTTCCCTGTTTGTGCTGGAAAGCCAGGCACACCGGGACAAGCACCCCACCAAAACTGGTACCACAGCAAAAATTCCCTGTCCCATCAGCACAAACATCTGGGCACAGACCTGCTAAAATCAAACACAGGGTAAGCCTGGCTCAGGTTCTCAGGCCTGCACTGGCACAAGGGTTCTTCAATGGATAAGAGCTCTGTAGTGAAAAGTCACCGTGGACCTGCAGCATGAGGTTAGGGATGCTGGCACAAGTCCTTGGGCACCCACCACTCCTGTCAGCAGCCCCTGGCAGGAAAGCACATCCCCCTCAAGGCAGCAGGAGTTGGCATGGAGGGCTGAGCAGCAGGGACCAGTTGTTCCCACCTCAGTCCAAGGTCCACACATGGCAGACGTCCCACTGCCAACCTCTGATCAGCAGCTGCTCCGGGTTGGGAAGAGCAGATGAAAGCAGAGGTGACAGGCACCCTGGTTAAGGGTTGGCCCATCCTGGCACCACGCCTGGCAGCTTGTGCTCCTTAGTCACTGGTCTGCCCCCCACACCCAGCAGAGCCACCTCATCTCACTCCTCCTTGCACAGGCCACCATAAGGAAGCAGTATTCCTCACAGGGAAAAGTTGCTTCCTCCACAGGCAAGGGGAAACAGGAGGATCACACCGCACCCACCGCCACCCCGAAGCCCCCCAAAAGGCTGAGGGCACACAGGAACACAACAGAGCACATTAATCCAGAAGTCAGGCCCTGCATGCAGCAGTCACTGGACAGGGCAGAGGGACAGGCACTCCTGTGCCAAACCAACACCAGCAGCCTTCCTGGAGGGAAGGAAGGTGGATTAGCAACAAGCACAAGACAGGCAGGAGCTGGATGGACTCATCAGCCTGCTGCTGGGGGTTTCCAGCACAAGAACTGGCTCTAAGAAATCATTTCCTCCCCCAAACAGCCTCCTCAGATGATATAAAGCAAAGAGGAGGTTGTGGCCACCTCGGAGAACTCGAGGACTTTGGTCGAGAGCCTGTAAACCCAACCCCTTTCCGACAGCCTAGTGCAGAGGCACATTCCTGAACTCCGTGCCAGAGGACAACCTCCTCTGCTGGCCAAGCCCTGTGTCACACACGAACGAGTGCCTGAATTGCCCAGGTTCGGGTTTTGTCATCACATCCAGACAACACCTGTTGTCTTCTATTGACCCATACCAGCTCCGGGTTCCACTTCTCTGTCAGCGAGACAGAGATGGGACACAGCCAGGGCACTGCAGAGACACGGGTGTTCAGAGCCAGGAGAGCTCTGTACTTCCCTGGAGACAGCATCACCACAGTCTTGGGAAAGGGCTCTGTCCTTGCCAGCAGTAAATGAGAGACTGTTATGAGGGGTTGTTGGGAAGGAAAACCAAGAGCTTTACCCAGCACTCTCCCCCTAAGGCCACAGACACTGGTAAGCTATTTCGAGAAGCCAATAGCCTTCCAGGCATGACCCAAGTCACACTATTATTTTCTGGATGTCCTAAAGCCACCTCCACAGCAGATACAATGGGCCAAGGTCTTATCTCTGTGCCAGAGGCTGGAGGAGGGAGAGGCAATCCAGGGACAGATGCAGGCTCTGCGGTCTGGGCTGGACCATTCATCTGACTCCCAGCCCATCTTTAGGGAAGGGATGGCCTCAAGGGCTCCTCAACCACAACGATCAGGCCCTGACCTCCACGTCGGAAGGGAGGAGGCTCACCCCTCTGCGGCAGCCCAGGCAAGCCCAGCACGCTCCACTGAGTGAGCGCTTTCATCCTCCCACCGCTTCCAGGAAGGTTCCGCGCAAGATTCCAGCAATGCTGCATACGGCAAAGGACAGTCATCTACACACTCAAGAGTCCAGCCAAACTCAGCCAAGAGGAACAGCAGATCCTTAAAAACTGCCTTTTTTGATGTTTATAGAGCATGAGCAAACACCAGCAGGTAAAGAACCTGCCTCAAGAAAGCCCTGGGAGCAGGATGGAGCAGACAAGGTAACCCTGGGGAAGATGACTAACAGTTTTCCTGGGGGACACTGCCCTGCTCCATTGGCAGGAGCCCCAACAGAGGCAGGAGCCTGGGAGTCACCAGCTAGCCACTGACCCCACCTTGCCACATCCAAGAGAGAGGGCACAGAAGTGGCAACTTCAAACACAAGCTGTGATCATGGCTTACACGATCCCAGCACACCTGCAAAGCTGAGGACAAGCTCAATTCTCCACACCAAAGACCTAGACAATCAAGTCCAAAAGCATCTGTGCAGCGCAGAGAGGGCATCAGCGAAACCATAGGCAGCTGCAGTTCAATACCATCACAAGGCCCCATGCGCCCAGATGCTCCTCTGTGGCTCACCGGGAGCTGGGCAGAAGCCTGGGTGCCAGAAGGGTGCCACAAGCCTGGGACAGGAGCCTCCAGCTCCTGCTAGTCACAGGACAGCCCTGTGAAGCCCCATCGTCACCGGCTCCCTGGAAGGGCAAGGGCACCGAGCCCTCGGAGAGAGAGGGAGGCACTCCAGGAGGTCCACCCCTCTCTCCAACAATCAGAGGAAGCTTTGTTGTCCAAGCTCCCTCGGGCTAACGGAGGTGCCCCACCTCCCTTCTGCCAGCCCGCGGGTGCCTCGCAGATGCCAGCAGCCCTCATGACTGAGAGGCACGAAAACTTTCTCACCCAAGCTAAGTCTCCTCTCTGCAACGCTCCGAGGAGGCACAGGAATGCCCACGGTGCAGGGGGAAGCGATGCCGGGGAAGGTCACCGGAGAACGCACGACGAGCGCTGGATAGGGGGGAGGCAGCCGGGCTGTCGCTAAGTGACAGTGTGACCAAGGGAGACTCAGAACGAACCGGCGGCTGGGCAGACCCCCGGGACCGGCTCCGGGACCGTCCTGCCTTCTCGGGAAGCGTTTAGGTGTCGCTTGTGAGCTCAGGCGGACGAGCCTGTCGGGCTGTTTTGAAGCTCAGAGCGATTCCATTAGGAGGAGCCGCAGCCCCACCCGCACACTTGACCCCCCCGGGCACACCGGCCCCTTCCCCGCCAGAACAAAGGCGCAGGCGAACGACACACCGGGCGACAAGCCCCTGCGCAGACCGGCAGAGCCGAACTGGGCGCTGGACGCAGAGCCAGAGAGCCGGGCCGTGCCTCGGCCGAGACCCCGCCGGAGGGACCCAGCCCCGCTC
>VWZS01005830.1:12134-41197 GCA_013397075.1 Rhabdornis inornatus | reverse complement strand
CTAAAATGGAAGTTGGTCCGGCGGGCGGGGCGGGGCGGGCGCGGGGCCGCCCCTGGCGTCAACAGCCGCGACAAGGACGGGCGGGAATGGGGCGGGGCCGGGGTGGCCGTCGCGGTGGGGTCTGTCCCGGGGATCGTCCGTCCCCCGCGTGCACCATCTCCGTGGGATCTGCCCCAGCGGCGCGAATTCTCCAAATCGGAGTCTACCCTCAGATGGACTCCACCTCGAGGCCGTGCCGCCCGGGAGCAGACCAGCTCCTCCTCAAGGTCCGGGTCTGCCCCGGCATGGGCTCTCTTGGATACCCCCGGAGTAGAGCCTCCTCCGCCCTGTCCCTCTGGAGCGGCGGGAAAACAGGCTACCCTGTCCAGGGTGGAACTTGCCCAGAAGCAAGATTCCATGGCAGGATGGGCTTCAGTACGTCCCCGGGAGGTCACCCGGTCCTCTCAGGGTCCCCTCTGTGGCGGGACACCAGCCACAGGTCATCCTGAGTCGTGGAAGGGTTCCCCTTCCCTGGGAGGCAAGGAAGTAACGGCGGGCCAGCCCCATCGCGTGTTCCGGCTGCTTACCTGGGAGAAGTCCAGGTCCCTCGAAGGTGACAATTTTCTGCCTGGTGTGCACGGGGGAGAACCCTGCCTGATCCTGACTGACAAACGCTTAGTGAGATAATGATAGAGGAAAAGAGTTGAGGACGGTTTTGGGTGGGACAGGTGATTCCTGGGGTAAATATGCACTGGGAGGCAGGGAGGATGCGATAACAGCCTGCGGATGGAGGTGTGAGGAGGGTGATCCCGAGCTGGGTGGGGGTTGCTAAAGGTGGTGCAGAAAGGTGCAATGAGACGAAATGGGATTTGATGTATACAAAGGGCACATCTAGGGAGATGATCAGGGCGTGGGACCCCCAAACCCTCCCTGATGTTTGGTTTGTAAAATAGACCATCCAGCCAGCTGGCAGCAAAAGGAGAGCTGGTCCACCGCTCCCAGAGAAGAGATGGCCTCTCCATTCCACAGCGAGTGAGACCTTATCTCTGCATGCTTTCATCCTCGTTGTCACCCAAAACGAGCAAGCTGGGTCCCTTCTCAGCCTTGTGCCTCGAGTGAGAACTGCTCTCAGATTAGAAATAATCCCCATCTGCCCTCCCTTCCTCTTGGCCCACATAAGGAGGAAGGTGGGTGCATCCCCTGAGTCTCAGGGACAAGGAGGGAGAAGAGGAGCTCTCAAAATTCCTTCTGGGAAGAAGAGGCCTTGCCCCCCTGACACCTCCCAAGGGACAGCTCTCCCTCAGGGAAAAGACATCACAAACACTTTGCTCCTCCATCCCAGCACCAGTGACACATCCTTCGAGGCCTCTGCCTGGGCAGTTGGAGCAGCAGGGTTTCGGAGGTTCATGCGTGGTCCCGGCACAGTCACACCCTCCCTCTGCCTTCTTCAAAGACTAAAGGTGCTCTTACAAACACGGCTCTGACACCGGGCGAGTGCCTCCTGTCCTCAGGATGGAGCTGCACAGAGTTTATCCAGGCACTGGCCCTGCCCCAGCCCTGCCCTAGCCCTGCCCCAGCAGCTGGAACACCCAGCAGTGCGTGCTTACTTTGGAAGGCAGGCTGGACCCTGATCCTCCAGCTTCAGCTCACTCTGCAGCAGATCACGCTCTTGTTTCACTGTAACTCCTGGGGCAGAGGAGTCTGTCCCACTTCGTCCTGGGAAGAGGAGCGATATGTTACTAGCATGGGAAAGTTTCCCCTCTTTTACAGTAATTGCTTGTAATAACATCTTGCACATCCCCTTTCATCCTACAGCTGATGCCTTTCCCAGATGAGACACCCAGAAGTGCAGCTGCCACCGGAACAGAGCAAGACAATTTGTTTACAAGGCAGGCCTGCGCTCTCGGCGGCTGAGGGCAGGAGGAAGGGAAGGCTGCCGTCTCTGGGTCTGTGCAGGCAGCTCAGGGGGATGGCTTGCATTGTTCCAGGTCAGGATAACGAGGCCCTTCCGCAGCCCCTTTCCTGTGGGAATCCCGACAGGTTGTTGTCCCTCCCTGCACGAGGGGAAGTGCGGCACCAGGGGAATGAAGGGACTCATCCGTCCGATGCCAGCACTGAAGGGGGAGAAGGAGGGAAGCAGGGCCTGATGGAGCTTTGCGTCTCCAAGTGGAAGACACCAGGTCACAAAGCAAGCCAGGTCACAAAGCACCTTCCCAGTGCAGCTCCACGTGCTTGGTATTGTCCCTCCTTCCCATTAGCCTCCCACCATGCTTGAGCTCTTCGATGCCCCCAGACCATCCTGATTTCAGCCTGTCTGCATCCCATTGTGCCCTCAGACTGTCAAATTCCTGCTACATCTTTTGCCCAAATGTGCATGTGACTGAAGCATGCTCAGAAACCTCCTTCCCTCCCAGCCGCACAAGGATCTATTGCCACTTACAGTCTCTCCTTCTTCTCTCCTTTCCCAGCCTCAGATCTTGCCTTCATCCATCCCTTTTGCCACTGCACAGAGTTCAAGGTCCCTCTGGAGAGCAGGGACTCAGAGGCAGGTCCTGCCCTGCAACACAGGCAGAGAGGACATAGCTGAAAATTATCCTGGCTTGAGACTTGACATGGGAATTTCCTTTCTCTTACAGAAACTGGCTCAGAAACTGCTGATCTGAGGGCTTGGGAGACACTTGAAAGATGGGATTTGTCCTGTGAGGAGGCCTCTCCTCCTATCAATAGCAGAGGGAGCCTGAATAGCCAGCATAGTTTAGGCCTTGCCTTCCCCTCTGCAGCGAATCCCACCAGGAGATAAGCCCTGCTGGACATTCCCAACCCTCTGAGTCACCCAGGGCTGTGCCCAGCCACGTGCCAAGGGCCAAGGACACCAGTTGTGCTGTAGGTCTGCAGCCTCTGAACACCTGGAAGTGGACAGAAAGATTCAGGGTCTGACATGTTTTGCAGTGAAAACTGCTATCCCATACTATTTTTCCAGGAAAATCTGGCAGCAGAAATGGTGTTTAGAGAGAGGGGTCAATGGGATAAAAGGCTGCTGGTGATTTTTCCACTCTACGTTACTTAGCTTTGAATAGTGAAAATGACACTCATAAAAGGCCTCTTTTGTGTACCTACAATGGGAGTGGCTGCTGAGGTGCCAGTTCGAGTATCAGTGAATTTTAAGGGCAGACAATGCCACTGGTGGGGGGGGGGAGCAGTGCTGCAGCTGTTGGGGTACAGTGGAGTGGGGGCTTTGCCTGACAGGGATTAGTGCTGAAACATTAAAATCCCGGCCCTGCTCGCTGTGGAATGTGGCTGCCTCTGTCCCACTGTGGTCCCACTCACTGTCACAGGGCACTCCATGGCATCTGGATCCATGCACTCCCAGTGAAGTCAGGCTTTCCAGGCGACAACTCCGATCATTGTAATTCCAAAGGATTGCAAGGGGTGGGGGAGGAAACATCTATTTTCCTTCTATTTTTATGAGCATATGATAGCACTTTGATATGAAATTACTTGTTTTGCTGCATCCCTTGGTATTCTGGGCTGGGCTCCAAGCCACCCGGGGGCAGTGACAGACTGCCAGTGACCTCAAAGGCCGCTGGCCCAGGCCCGGCACCAGCCACTTTCCTCCTTGGTTTGTGTCCATTGTGTCCATTGCACACAGCAAAAACAGAGAAGAAAAACCACCCTCACATGTCCAACCAGATGAAAATCCCTCTGCAAGACCACATTTGAAGACTTTGTAGATTTAAATCCATGGCGACACTCAGGCTCCTGTCCTTCTGCAGCTCCTGAAACTTCCACCCACTTGGGTTGTTTGTAGGAACAGCCACTGTCTCCAGGCGATGGGGATGGATTATAATCTTTGTTCGTGCATGTGGAGTGACTGACGCAGATGTCTGTACAATGGGTGCTTTATAAAGTGACAAAATACTTTCAAACTAAGTGGGCAGCATTGCTTGCTTGAAGGATGGCTTCCGAAGAAGCTTGGGGCATGAAAACACTGTTTCTCACATGTGAGGGCACAGTGGAATCTGAAAATCCAAACCAAGGTGCATCGCTGGACACCAGCTGCTGCTCCAGACAGCAAGTGCTACAGACAGCACCTTCCCCATTATCGACCTCGTGTTCTTCAGTGCCACCACTGCAGTGACCATGAGTAGCCCTGGCCTGACTGTCGTGTCCGTGGCCGGATGAGGATGAGGGAAGGATGAGGGAAGAATAAGGGAAGGATGAGGGAAGGATGAGGGAAGGATGAGGGAAGGATGAGGGACATCCCAGGTGGTCACACCCAGGGCTGCCCTCAGCACAGGCTCCATCACACGACAAAACACGAGCCGTGCCTCCAGGACCTGGGCAGAGCAGGGGCACTGCAGCTGAGGGAGGGCTGCGGGAAGGGGTCGGTCAGAGCAGGCGGGTCTGCGCCGAGCACTGGTGCCGGCGCCCTTCGGTGCCATCCCGGCTGGGCCGCGCTGTTCCCGCGCTGTTCCCGCCGAGCCGCCATTGGCTGCAGCGCTGCGGTCGGTGGCGGGGCGGGACAATGGGCGGGGTGAGGCCGCCGCGCCACGTGAGGCCGCGGGCGCGAGGCGAAGGCGCGGAAGGCCCCGATCCCCGTCACCCCCCTTGGCGTCTGCGCCGCGAGCTCGAGGCGCACCCCCGGAGAGCTTCGGCGGTGGCCCGAGCCCCCCATGGCAGGTACGCGGGGAGCCCGGGGCGGGCGGCGGAGGAGGCCGGGCCGGGGGCGCCTCAGGCTGCCGCCGCCTCACAGCGCCCGCTGTGGCGCCCCCTGGCGGACGCGCGGAGGCCGGTGCTGCGGGGCCCGGGAGGGGTAAGGCGGACACCGGGACAGCGCGGTCGGGCATGAGCACACGGGGCTCTGCAGACATCGGCCCCACCACATCCCGTTTGGGACAGCCCGAAGAGGGCAGACAGGCGCTGGTCCCCGAGTCCCCAGCACGGCGCTGTCTGTCCCTGCAGGACGGCCATGGCTTCTCCCCCAGCCACCCCGCAGCTGCTGTACCGCAGCACCCGCCTGCTGCGCACGGCCTTCCAGCACCTCCACCAGCAGCAACAGCGAGCCGACGTCTTCTGCGATGTGGTCCTGTGGGCTGAAGGTGAGCGGGTAGCATTGCCGAGGAAGGGGCCAGTGCCTGGGGAGCTGCAGGCAGGGTCTCAGCAACCCCCTAGGAAGGACTGGGGTGAGCAGGAAGGGCTCACAGCGGGGCAGTGACAGCCACTGTTGTTTTGCAGGTGAGGCAGTGGTGGCCCACTGCAGTGTTCTCTCAGTCTGCAGCCCCTTCTTCATGGAGCAGCTGGGCCGGGAGCTGCCCCCCCAGGGTTGCAGGGTGGTGCTGGAACTGGCAGGGCTGAAGATTGGGGTGCTGCGCAAGCTGGTGCACTTCTTCTACACTGCCGAGCTGGAGGTCACGCAGGAGGAGGTGCACGAGGTGCTGGCAGCTGCCCGCCGCCTCCGTGTCACCGAGCTCGAGTCACTGCAGCTCTGGGGAGGACGCCTGGTGAGACTGGGACCTCGGCGGCAGCTCGACCGCTCCTGCCTGCATTCCACTCAGGAAGTCTCCACCATGGTGGCACGTGACACAGCTAAGGCTGGCAGTGCCAGCTCTGGGGTGTCCCCCCAGAGGCAGCCACACTCTCTGGAGCGCACACACCCCAGCCCCATCAGGCGGATGAGGCTGCGGAAGGTGCAGAGCTGGGGGTGCTGGGAGGTGGTGCAGGAGGTGCGGCCACCTCCTGTGCCTCCAGCAGTGCCCACTCCAGTGGGTGATGTGGGGGTGACAGAAGCACAGCCCCCACACGATGTGGATGCACAGGAGCAGGTGAGAGAGTGCTCCCCACCCTGGCAGCCCCCCAGTGCAAAAGGGATGCAGCAGCATGGGGACTCCCCTGTGTCCCAGCAGGGCTGCCAGCAGGCAGTATTCCCAGGGACCCCTGGAAGTGACACTGAGGAGGAGGAGGTGGATGTGGGGACAGGGGAGCTGTTCCTGCCCCCTGGCACAGTCTGCCTCTGGCCCTGTCCCTCATCTGAGTCAGAAGAGGAGGTGGATGTCCTCACCTAGGGGGGCTGGCTATACCTCTCCCCCCAGCACTGCCTGCAGCTCTTGGGCTGTGTATCCTTGGAATAAAGGGCTGGAGCTGTGCTGTGGAGTACTAAACTTTATTGGAGACAGGGAGGACAACGGGGCGTGGAAGGAGCCAGGCAGTGGCAGAGCTGCAGCATCAGGGACGGGACTGGGGCTGTCAGGTGCCCCCCACTTGGTCTCGCCTCTTCATGGATGCTCATGCCGCCTGCGCCGGTCCTGGCTCGGCTGTGGAGAGAGGGAAGTTGGTCTCTGTTTGTCCCATCCCTGTCCCATCCCATCCCTGTCCCATCCCATCGCAGTCCCATCCCTGCTCACCTGGCAAACACCGCTATGCCAAGCTGCTCTTCAGGGCTTCCACTACGGTCTCCGGCTGGGGGAACTTCAGCTTGCGGGGGGGCCCCTTCCCGATACCGCTCCACAGCTCCACGGCTGCAGAGATAAGGGAGATTATGGTATCAGGGGTGCCGGGGACCCCCACCACCCCCCAGCCCAGCACTTACTGCTGCCGTCCTCCTTCACCAGGGACACCTCGAAGCTGTTCCTGCGCGGCGGCCGGGGGTTGATGTCCACGGGGAGGTGGGCCATGGCCCCGCGCAGGGCCTCGCTCACCGCCGCCGCGTTGCGCCCGAACACGCGTCAGCTCTTGCTGTGGGGACACGGCGGTCAGAGGCCCGGGGGGCACCCAAGGCCCTCACACCACCCCCGGCATCTCGGCTGCTCACCAGTGCTCGATGACCACACGGGGGCCGATGTCCCCGGGGCTGCTCTCGTCTTGGGCCTGGGCCCGCGCCCGCTTCTGCGGGGCTCCCGCTGTCTCCGGTGCCTCGGTCGCCGCTCGCTGCTGGGCTCCGCGCTTCCTCCCGCGGGGAGCCATCCTGGGAGAGCCGAGCCGGTGGGGTCTACGCCGGAGCAGGAAGGGGGCTCCAGGAATGCCGCTTTGGGGTGAGAAGGGATCTCAGGTACCCCACCGTCAGGGGAGTGAAAGGTGGGTCCCTATGGGGAAACTGCTGTTGGAGAAGGCCAGGAGGGGCCAGTCCCCGGCGATACGCCATTAGGGAAAATGAGGGTGCGCGCTGGGATGCTGCTGTGGAGGGCAGGAAGCGGCTCCCTAGGGATCCCGTCACAGTGTGTGTGGCTGGGGAGAGTAGGGAAGCGGGGCCCTGGGGAAGGGAGGTGACAGATGCGAGGCCTGGAGCGGCCGCGCCGCCTCCTACCTGCCGCTGGCCACGTGCCGGGAGCGCGCACCGCCGGGGGCCGGAGCCGGAAGGGGCGGAGCCGAGAGATGCACCGGAGCTCCCTGGTGGACTCTAGTTCCGCCCGCGCCGGCCCAGCCAATCAGAGCGCGGGGGCTCCGCAGGGACACCGCCCCGCCGGCAAGCCCCGCCCCCGTACGCGTTCCGGAACTACGGACACGGGACACAGCCACAGCACGGACCCTTTATTGTCAGCGATGGATGAGAACGAGCGTTAACCGAGGCGGGGCCCCTCCTACCGCCCTGCCCGCACGGGGCCGGGGGGCACCGCTGCTTTCCCGGGGCTCAGCCGGGACAAGTCCCCACGGAGAGCGGCTCCGGGCAGGGCCGGGCGGGCCCGCGGGGCCGGTGCCACCAGGGTGATGGTGATATAGTGATGGGCGACAGTACAGGGCAGCTTCTACTTGTCCTTCTTGGTCTCCTCCTGAGACAAAGCCGCTGGCGCGGCGGGGTGTTCCTCAGGCCCCTCCTCCCGCGGCTTGGACTGCTTCTTGGCCTTCTGGTAGAGCTCGTTGAGGTTGAACTCCCGGATCACATTCTCCTGTGGTCAAGAGGTAGCATCAGCACCACTGGGACCTCGTGCTCTCCCCTTCTTCCCAGGCACAGGCTGGGCAAGGGAACAGAGGGCTGGAGGGTCCCACCCACCTCAGAGAAGGTCCAGGACACAGCCCGGCCCTTCTTGTCGATCTGTGGTCTCCGCATGATCTCTGTTCCACCCTGGAAGAGGATGAGGGTGGGCAGCTGCTTGGTGAGAGGCGAGGTGCTGACCTTGTACCTGTGTCAGGACGAGCCAACAGTGACCCTCGGGCAGCCTGAGGGGGCTGGAGGGTCACAGGGACTGCCCCAGAGTGGGTCCTGCTTGCCCAGGCTGTGTTCTGCACACCTGGTGCTGACGTCTGTGTACCGGCCAACATCCACCTTCCCAAACTGGAGTCCTGAGCAGTTGTACCTGGGCAGGATGGGGACACATGGCTGTGAGGGACTCAGGGGAACACAGGACCCATTACCCACCAAGATCCCACTGGGTGCCACTCACTTGAGAGAGAGGTCAGCAAAGATGGGGGCAAAGGACTGGCACTCACTGGACCAGTTGGCAAAGAACTCAACAATCCACGTCACTCGCTTGTCCCTCTCCAGCTCCTCCTGCCACAGGGGCATGGGGTTAGGGAGTGGTGGGCAGAGCCCCCAAAACCCCCAGGGCTGGGGAGATACTCACATCGATGGTCTTGTCACTGAAGTACTTGATGTATTCAGGGCCCATGTAAAGGGGTGGCTTGCAGGTCATCAGGAACACTGCAATGACAGCACCCTGAGTCCCCCAGTGCCAGGAGGGCCAGGCTGGGCCTGGAATAGAGCTCCTCCATCCCAGAGCAGTGAGGGGGAGCCAGGACAAGGAGAATCTAGCACAGGAAGACATCCAGGCTCACCTATACAGAGCGTGAGGTAGAGCAGCCCCATGCGGATGTCAAGGCGGAAGAACAGGATGGCATTGGCCACTTTGCTGAACATGAAGATATTCCCTATGTGCTGCTCCACGGTGACTGCAATGCAGAGACAGGAATAAGGGATGGTGCCAGATTCCCCCAGAAGGCTGGGGGTAACTTCAGGAAGGGCTGGATCTGGTCCTCCAGATGTCACCCGACTCAGCTCCCTGAAGGAAGCCCCATAAGCAGCCCCAGCCCCCCATGTCCCCTTGACTCACTGGAGCGCCGGTTCTTCATCATGACAATGGCGCTGAGGAACATGAGGATCTCCACCTCCCTCTGGCACAGAGAAGGGACAGGATGAGCTGCAAGTGCCCAGGACACCTTGGAGCCACGCCTGGCCTGGCCTGGCACAGGGACCTGTGGCCATGCCAGGTCCTACTGGCCCCAAGGCCCTGCCAGAGACCAGAACCTCCATCCCTCCCGGGGGAGAACAGCGAGGAGAGGGGCTGCCCCGCTGCGATGGGCTTGACCAGTGCCTGGGAGGCCTCTCGGCTGTAGGGGGACACTGCAGAGCAAGCCCAGGGGCTACCGGACATCTCCTCCCTCACCCGGACCGGGGTGCTGTGTGAGCAGGAGGGGAGCCAGGACAGGGCCGGGGTGCGGGGACAGGCCCTAGAACAGGCCAGGGATGTGGGGACAGGTCGGGGGTGCGGGGACAGCGCCAGGGTCAGGCCGGGGGTACGGGAATAGGCCGCGCCGCCTCACCCAGTCAAAGTCACACGGGTTGCCATCCTCCCGCTGCGAGGGCAGCCCACGGCAGAGCGGCGGGACCTTGCGCACGATCAGGAAGGCGGCGGCGAGCAGCGCGGAGAGCGGGTAATAGGGCCGGGCGAGCCATCTACAGAGGCCAGGCAGCCCCCACAGAAGCGCCAGCAGCGGCGCCACCACCGCCATCTTCCCTCCGCCCCGCTCACTGCCGTGGGGGTGGAGCCGCTCCGCGCCGGCCAATGGTGAGCGGCGAGGAGGGCGCTCCTCTGCGCCTGCGGGCCAATGAGAGGAGAGAGAGAAGCAGCCAATCAGAAAGCGGGGATGGGTCTCCCGTAGCAACAGGGGGCAGGGGCGGCACANNGGGTCACGCAGCGCGCGGTCCGGCGGGGAAGTGGGCGGCGGGGGGTCCCGGAGGCCGGGGATCCCCGTCGTGGGGGGTGTGTAGAGGGTCCCGGAGCCTGGGCACGGCTGGGGAGAGGGCCGGGGATCCCGGTGCTGGGGGCGGTGCAGGGGGTCCCGGGGCCTGGGCACGGCTGAGGGGTGCAGGGGGTCACAGAGCCCAGGCACGGCTGGGGAGAGGGGCCTGGGGTGTCGTGGGGGCGTTTCCTCCTCCCCATCTCCTCCCGCGGTTGCACAGGCACTACGGAGCTGACAGGCAGCACCAACCTGATCACACATTATAACCTGGAGCATGCCTACAACAAGTTCTGCGGGAAGAAGGTGAAGGAGAAGCTCAGCAACTTCCTCCCCGACCTGCCCGGCATGATCGACCTGCCCGGCTCCCATGACAGCAGCAGCCTGCGCTCGCTCATCGAGAAGCCGCCCATCTGTGGCAGCTCCTTCACCCCGCTTACGGGTGCCATGCTGACTGGCTTCCGTCTGCATGCTGGTCCGGTGAGCCCCGGGGCCTGGAGCCGGGGGGTGGGAGGGGCCCGGCCTGGCCTGACCAGCCCCTTTTCTCCCCAGCTGCCCGAGCAGTGCCGGCTGATGCACATCCAACCACCTAAGAAGAAGAACAAGCACAAGCACAAACAGAGCCGCACGCAGGACCCCGTCCCCCCAGGTAAGGACTGTCACAGCCACCCCCCTCCTCCCCTTCAGCACCGGCAGAGCATTGGCTCATCCGGCGCTTCCTCTTCTGCAGAAACCCCTTCGGACTCCGACCACAAGAAGAAAAAGAAGAAAAAAGAGGAAGATCCGGAGCGGAAGAGAAAGAAGAAAGAAAAGAAGAAAAAGAAGGTGAGTGGCAAGGCTGGGGTCCAGTGCCCAGCCCGTGGAACCCTAAGGGGCTCTGTGAGTGGCCATCCCCAAGGGGCTGCTGCTGCCTAGCAGCTCTCACAGGCTCTGTCTGTCCTTCCTCTGCAGAACCGGCACAGCCCGGAGCACCCGGGGGTGGGCAGCTCCCAGGCCAGCAGCAGCTTACGGTGAGGCCACACTGGTGATACCCCAGGGATCCCCCAGCCCATGGGAACAGCCCCAGCTGACCCCAGGGACACTGGGGCTGGCCTGTCTCCCTGGTTAAGAGGACACCCCTGCAGCCCCCCAGGACCAGGGGCACGGACTCTGTGGGTGCTGACCTCGGGCTTTTGTACCTGAAGAACCTGGAGCATCAAAACCTCTTTTTTAGTGACCTTTTAAAGTCTGCTCTGAGGAGGGGCTGGTGGCCATGGCTCCTCGGCTGTCATGGAGGAGGTGTCCCTGGAGCATGCAGGGTGCCCTCCTTTGGATCCCAAACCTCACCAGCACCCACACCACCTTCCCTGGAGCCGCTTTTCCCATGCCTGGAAAATCCTTACCTTCTGTGGGAGCAGAGTTTGCCCAAACGCAGCTCAAGGCAGTGCCTCCCCAAAAATGGGCCAGGCTCAGCTCTTACCAGACCCTGTTCTCTCTCTCCCTTGGGATCAGGGGGAAGGCCGAGACCCTGAGGATCAGGAGCCTTGGAGGGGCTGCTCCATTCCTGGACGCCAAACAAAGCACACGCACGGCCCTGGGGTGGCTCATTAAATATCCTTTTATTCCTTGTTTTTAAAATGGCTGATAATAATAAAAAACCCTGGCGTGGCTGTGTGGGGCCACGGGAGCTATTGCCGTAGAGAAAGAGTCCAGTAGTGCTGGCAGGGCTTTGGGGGCAGGGAGCACGGGGCTCCTTGGCTGCGCTTTTTTGGCATGTGATGAGAAAATATTGCTTTCCGGGGATGCACCTGCCTCTTCCCCAAGCGAGCGGAAATAAAAACACCCCTGCGACAGCGNTATACACACACCTGGTAACTCGGAAAGAGAAAAAAAATAGAATCCGTAACAATAATAATAAAAAAAAGTATTCTTGTTTAAAAACAATCCGTTCCTACCACGCCAGGCGAGCGGGTGATTGCACAAGGCCCACAAGTGGCTGGCGCAGCCGAGGCGGAGCCGGGGCTGCAGCCCCCCCTGAGCCCTCCCCGAACCCCCCGCGGGTGCATGCCAGCCCCCGAGGCCTGGGGGGGCACAGGGAGGAGCAGGGGGGGCCCTGCCCGGCTCTCCCGGGAGTCCACAAGCGTCTGGCAGAGNCCAGCCCATGGGAACAGCCCCAGCTGACCCCAGGGACACTGGGGCTGGCCTGTCTCCCTGGTTAAGAGGACACCCCTGCAGCCCCCCAGGACCAGGGGCACGGACTCTGTGGGTGCTGACCTCGGGCTTTTGTACCTGAAGAACCTGGAGCATCAAAACCTCTTTTTTAGTGACCTTTTAAAGTCTGCTCTGAGGAGGGGCTGGTGGCCATGGCTCCTCGGCTGTCATGGAGGAGGTGTCCCTGGAGCATGCAGGGTGCCCTCCTTTGGATCCCAAACCTCACCAGCACCCACACCACCTTCCCTGGAGCCGCTTTTCCCATGCCTGGAAAATCCTTACCTTCTGTGGGAGCAGAGTTTGCCCAAACGCAGCTCAAGGCAGTGCCTCCCCAAAAATGGGCCAGGCTCAGCTCTTACCAGACCCTGTTCTCTCTCTCCCTTGGGATCAGGGGGAAGGCCGAGACCCTGAGGATCAGGAGCCTTGGAGGGGCTGCTCCATTCCTGGACGCCAAACAAAGCACACGCACGGCCCTGGGGTGGCTCATTAAATATCCTTTTATTCCTTGTTTTTAAAATGGCTGATAATAATAAAAAACCCTGGCGTGGCTGTGTGGGGCCACGGGAGCTATTGCCGTAGAGAAAGAGTCCAGTAGTGCTGGCAGGGCTTTGGGGGCAGGGAGCACGGGGCTCCTTGGCTGCGCTTTTTTGGCATGTGATGAGAAAATATTGCTTTCCGGGGATGCACCTGCCTCTTCCCCAAGCGAGCGGAAATAAAAACACCCCTGCGACAGCGAGAAACCTCCTCGGAATCATAAACAGAAATAAAAAAAGGCAACAAAACCAACAATCCCCCCAACCACAGACCCTGGGGAAAGAGAACAAAGAGCAAAAACTGCGGGTGGGGGATGCTGGGGCCTCTGCATCAGCTCGGGCTGGGGGTGTGGGGGTGCTGCCCCCCACCATGGGACCCCCCCCAATGGGGCTGGAGGCTGCGGACACCACAGATCAGGGAGCGGAGTGCCCGAGGATGGTACCCGGCACCCCATGGCCCCCTTCAGGAAGGGAACAGTGACACCCAGCACCTACCACAGCTCCTTCCATGGGTGCAGGAGGCAGCCCCATGTCCCTCCTTTGGGGACAGGGACAAGGTGGGGGTGCCCCGGCCCTGAGCAGGGTAGTTTCTTCCTCTCTCTGGGTAAGATATATAANGGGGAGGAGGGGAGGGGGCGGCAGCTCTGCCCCTCATACCGAGATCTCGTAGGTGGTGCCCCCCACGCCCGAGACCTTCTTGACACCTCCGCGGGTGGGGCTGCTGAGGGGCACCGGCCCTGGGCCCGGTGGGGCCGAGCCCAGGCTCTTGGGCTGCCCGTTGGACTTGCTGTAGGCTGTTCTCATCTGCACCTCATCCCTGCGGGAAGGAAGCATGGACATGGGGTCAGGAGGAGAGACAGGTCACCAGCATCCAGACACAGCCCTGCCCTCCCCAGGGACCACTAGCACCCAGTCCTGATTCCAAGGGGCCCACGGGGTAATCGAGGAGGTGTGGGGAGCTCTGTTCTGGAAGGAGCAGAAAGATTTCTCTTGCTCTTCCCAGCATCTCTCCCCAGGGAGGGGTGTTCTGCTGCCTCAGGGGCTCAGAGGGATACTGGGTGAGGGTCCCCCCACAGGCCACAGACACCCCTGAGCCATCACCGTACTCACTTTGGTGCCAGTAAGGGCTGCAAGGCCACCTCCTCGGTCTCGGGGCCCCCGGCCTGAGAGGCTGTTTTTTGGCTGCTGTAAGACACGGATTTGCCCAGGTGGGGGGCAGTGGGCGGGTCGGGGGAGCCCAGCGAGCGCACCCGGAGCGCCGGGGGCGGCTCGGGCTTGCCGAAGCGGGGCAGGGCCGGGCGGGTGAGCGGGTTCTTGCCCAGGGGCGAGCGCTTCGAATCGTCCGAGGAGGAGCTGGTGCGGGGGGCGTTGCTGGAGCCTGGGGTTGACTGGATGCCTGAGTCCGCCAGCCCCGCCTCCTCCTCCCGGCCCGGGGCCGTTGGCTGCTGGAGCAGCTTCTCCCGCTCCTGGATGGAGGCCACGATGTGGCGGGAGAGATTGTCATAGCGCACGGGCGAGGGCTCGCGCGGCGCCGCGTGCTTGGGGGAGGCAGCGCTGGCGAAACGGCCGTGCAGGTCGGTCTCTCGCTGCTGGGCGATGCGGGCCGACAGGAAGGGCGAGGTGTAGCCCACCGGAGGCTCGGGCTCCGGGCCTGCCTGCACTGACTCAAAGTCAGGGCTGTCGGAGGGCGTGAGCAGGCTGTCGTACGAGAGGCTGCCGTTGCGCGTCTGGTTCACCAGGCTCTTGTAGGAGGTGGAGGTGGTGCCCTCCGAGCGGATGGACTGCAGGTGGCCTGTCTCAAAGCCCGTGCCCTGGGCGGACTTGAGGCTGGAGGAGCGGGAGCCACTGGAGAGAGGGTCAAAGTGGAAGCTCTTGCCAAAGGTGGGCGAGCGGAAGCTCTCGGGTTCCAGGCTCGGCTCCGAGCGGTAGCTGGGCTTGTGGCCACTGTCACAGATGGAGTTGGGCTCCTTCAGGCTGTTCACTCGGCTCAGCTGAGGGGCAGAGGGGCAGCAGTCACCCACAGAACTACTATGGCATGCTCCCTGCAGAGCTCCCAACGCACACCCTAAACCCTTCCCACACCAGGAATGGGGTGGCATCCCCTCGGGGCTGGTCCCCCGTGCCAGGCTCAGCCTTACCTTGGCACTGGTGGAGTGGGGCAGGGCCGCCGAGCTGCTGCTGCTGCTGTAACCGGGCCGATACTTGTACATGGTGGGAGTTGGGGGGCTGTCCTTGCCTAGCAAGCTGCTGTCTGCGCCGGGAGAGAGGGGCACGCTCAGGGCAGCTGCGGGCAAGGAAGGCACCGAGCCCCGCCCTCCCTGCCCAAGAACCGACTCAGAGCCTGGGGCTGACAGACCGGGAAGAGAGACGGGCTGGAGGGGAGGTGCACCGGGGTGGGAGAGACAGACCAGGAGGAAGGGTTGTCCCCACAGCCACATGTGTGGGGCTGGCACTTCCGTGCCCCTGTGGCAGCCCCGGCTGGGTGACACCCTGGGGGTGCACGGCACGGGGGTGTCAAGGCACTCAATGGGACACACACACAGAGCACAGCCCTCAGTGGGCAGCAGGGCTGGGCAGCAGAACCCAGCCAGGGCCGGGAGAGCTGCGGGGTCTCCAGCTGCTGCGGGAAGCAGCTGCCACAGGCTCTACCCATCACATCCCACCTCTGGCCAGGCCCACACGGAGCCAGCCACAGACGCTCTGTGCCGCTGAGCCAGGCCCGCCACCACTTCACCTCCTCCATCCTGGCAGCGCAGCAGCTGCAGGGCACAGCTCCCGGCA
The DNA here is from genome assembly GCA_013397075.1 of Rhabdornis inornatus. Classification (NCBI taxonomy): domain Eukaryota; kingdom Metazoa; phylum Chordata; class Aves; order Passeriformes; family Rhabdornithidae; genus Rhabdornis; species Rhabdornis inornatus. The sequence continues at coordinate 25,766 of VWZS01005830.1, read as the reverse complement.
GCTCCAGACAGTGCCATGCTGGCTCGGCCTCCGGCAGAGCAGAGCTGGCTGTGAGCATCCCGCAGGCTTCTCCAAGGGCAAGGGGCCACATACACCGCCCAGGAATGCCGATGTGCTCCGGGTCTGCCCTATGGCCCTGGCTCCTGGCCTGCCTGTTGCAGCCCTGGGCTCCCCTCCCAGCGGCTGCCAGGGCCCTGGTGCCCTCCTTACCCTCAGTGGTGGCCAGGGTTAAATGTGTCCTCAGGCCCGTGTAGCGGCTGAGGTCGGGCTTAGGTGGGGGTGGCGGCTCGGCGTCAGCAGACTGGCTCTCCGTCACCTCCAGGCTCCCCTTGGACTGCAGAGACAAAGCGCAGGTGGGGTCAGGAGAGGCCAAGGCCTCGGCCCCCCCCGGGCTGGCAGGGCATGGGCAGCAGCACTGGGGGCTCCTGCTGCCTCCCAGGCCATCCAACAGAACGGGGGCAGTGTGTGCCCCGGGTGGGTGCTAGAAGTGCCAAGGATGGGGAACCTCCAGAGGGTGCAGCATGGGGAAGGATGGGACCAGTAAGGGCAATGGAGGGGACAAAACCTCATGTGGTCACTGCCACATGGGAGGGGGACAGTTCCCATCCTGCAGGGACACAGAACAAGACGACACGGAGGGGGTCAGGAAATGTGACCAGGCTCACTCGGTTCTCTACTCACGGATGCAGGCTTGCACCCCTGGGCTTCGTGGAGGGCCCCAGCACAGGCAGCGCTGGTCCCCACCTTCCTCACCTTTGTCCTTTTCAGCTCTGTCTGGATACCATTGTCCATGATCTTGACAGCGATCTGACCATCCGACACCTCGGGCCGCAGGAATGGGGGTCTCACCAGCACCGTCTGCTCGGCCTTCGGGCGCCCGAGGTACCTGGGGAGGGGGTGGGAGGAAGGTCACGGCCTGGAGCCCGGGATGGAGCAGTTTTTTCCAGGGATGCAGAGGCCAGGCTCACCTGGGGGCTGGGGAGCTGCAGAGGACCCGGCTGACATTCTTACAGCAACCATTGGTGAAGGGGTTGACTCCCCCACGAAACTTGCCTGTCACCTGCGGGACAAAGGAGTGTCACAGCCAGCTCCCTCAGAACATCCCCCCAAGATGGAGATACTCAGAGACCTTGCTCCTTTTCTTAGTCCCTGTTTCAGTGCTCAACTACCCTTGAGGGGGTAGGGTCTCCTCAATTTCACCTCCGGCCCCAGAAGTGCCTCCCTAGCTCCATCCTCTGACTGCACCCCCATGGATGCAGCTGGCCCTCAGTCACCCTGTGCTCTACCTCCCCAGCTCAGGGGACTCCCCGAGCTTTAATCCAGCCCCTCCACACCCATCCTCTGCTGGGAAATCCCAAAATCTGTAGGTGGCCTGGTCAGGCTGGCATTCCCCTGGACGTACCTGTTCATTGGTAGTGCGGCCCCTGGCCACGAGCACCACATGGAAGCCCGTCAGGCCAGCGACGGGAATGAAGAAGAGCCCAGCCACGCACATCACCACCATCCTGCCACAGCCAGCTAAGGAGCAGCCACAGCCTCGCTCGACATTGCACCGCCCCCAGACCCACCACCCCCTGCCTGCTCCCGCTGCCCAGGAGGATACGTGACGGCCATGCGGACACCGGAGAGCTCCTCCACCTGGTACAGGACGTAGAGAAGCCCGAAGCCGAAGACGCCCATGATGTGCGTGGTGAGCGACAGCAGGAACAGGAAGAAGTAGCGGTAGTTGCGCCGCCCGATGCAGTTGTTGACCCAGGGGCAGTGGTGGTCGAACTCCTGCCGGGGATGGGGCAGGGTGAGGGGGTGCTGTGGGGCTCCCTGCCCTGTGGGGGGCTGGAGGAGGCCCTGGCAGCTCCTCACCTCCACGCAGTTGTCGCAGACGCTGCAGTGGGAGCAGCGGGGCGGGCGGTAGAAGCGGCAGGTCGCGCACCACTTCATGCGCACCTGGATGCCCTTGATCTCCACCGTCTTGTACAGCGGGGCCCGGAAATCGTCCTCCTTGTCCTCGTCCTCCTCAGCTGATGGGGACACCCCGGCATGGCATCAGGGCCCAGCCAGCCCCTGCCTGCCAGAGCCAAAGGCTCCTGGCATCACCTTCCTGTCACCCAGCATAGGGACAGCTAGGGATCCCCAAACACAGGCTGGGGGGGTCTCCCAGGCCCTGCCTCGGAATCCTGACATTGCCTGAGCCCCAGGGACCCAATATGGGGTGCTGAACCCAGAGCTGCCATCCCTGTAGGGCTTGTCACTGCATGATCCCACTCCTCGCCAGCCTTTAGGGACCCAGAAATCCCCTTTACCTCAAAGGAAGGGTGCAAGGAGGCAGCTCTTCCCAGCCAGAGCCAGACTCACCTCGTGGGAATATGCCCGGGTCCATGAAGGTGGCCATGCTGAAGTTGGCCAGCACAAAGAGGAAGACGACAGCATTGTAGGCAGGGATGACTGGGGACACATAGAGACTGAGCCCCGGGCACCTGTGGGCACAGCAGCTGTGAGACCCTCAGACTCCTCACTTGTGTCATTCCTCCCGCCTCCCACTGTCTTGGGGGCTCCTAGCAGTGCATCCCATGCCAAACTGGAGCCACTTCTACAGCACAGTCTCACCCCAGCCTGGAGAGCACCTGGGGGCACAGTGGGACATGCTCCAGGCATCCATCAGGGAGCCAAATTCCCCTTCGTGACACCACTGGAGGGTCTCACAGAGCAGTGGTGCTGGGAACAGGGAAAACCACTCTGATGGCATGAGGGGAACCCAGGGGATCTGCCAGAAAGCACCTGGACGTCATCTTCCCTGTGTCCCAAAAGCTGCCTGGGGGCAGAGGGGACCCTGTGAGGGGACATGAAACCAGCACCAGTTCTGGTGCCTCCAGAGCCACTCGTGCTCCTCACATCCCAAAGACAGCTCCAGCTGGACATGGGGACCCCAGCTAGCACCCAGCTCTTCCAGGAGGCCCGTGGGAGCGCAGTGAGGGAATCACCCTGCTCCCTCCTGCCCCAGCGGGCGGGCTCGGGACAGCGGGCTTCCCCCTTGCAGGCGCCAGCATAATTCCCTAATCTGCTTTGCTGCTGGGATTTAATCCCACGGATCTAGGGCAGCATCTGTCCCTCTCTTCCCCCCACCGGGCTAAGTGCCGATGGATTTAGGTGGCTGGAGCAGCACAGGGCTGGGAGGGCAGGATGACATATGGTGCCAGAGCTGTAATCCCCCACAGGTTGGGGTGAAGGGGCAGGCGCTGGCCCTGTCCCCTCCTCCACCACCACCCACGGGGATGGGTCCCATCGCCGGGTGAGGCAGCCCCATCCTTGTCACAGCAGCTCCAGGAGCCATGGCAAGGCTCTAGCTGGGAACGAGCCCTTGGTGCAGGGCTCTGTCCCAGCTCAGGGCCCTGAGGAGGGCAGGGGGGCACCCCTGGGTGAGGAGCAGCAACTGTGCCAGGGGGAATGCCCTGGACGGGGCAGGAGAAGTGGGTACACCCTTCTAGGCACACACCTGGCAGCACAGAGGGTGAGGTGGGCATGGCACTCCCAGCTCCGTGCCCAGGGAGGGTGGGAATCATCAGTGGGACCTGCTCTCACAGGCCAAGGCTGAGGCTGCCCATCCTGGCACAGGGATGAGAGCAGGTGGGCAGACTTTTGGTTGCTGGACATCCCTGGCAAGAAGCACAGCATGGCCAAGCCACCAAGCACACTCCTCCTCTCCTTCCTCCTCCTCATCCTCCTCTCTGGCCCCTCCAGGTCCCACACATACCACACCAAGCTTCTCCTGCAAACCACCTTCCCCAAGGCCTCTTCCCCCCTCGTTCCTCAGGAGCCTCCCTGCTGCCTATCAGGCTGGCATCTCCCAGGATGGCACTGGCATCTCCCGGGATGGCATCTCCCGGTCCAGCCCCCCCAGCTCTGCCCCGGGCTGGGGAGTGGCTCCTCGAGCGGCACCGGCCATGCCGGCCCTGCTGCCTCTGCTGGAAGCCAGCCAGGCAGATTCTCTGCAGCTGGGACGGGCTGGAGAGGAGCCCTCCTCTCCAATCTGTGCCCCAAAACCCTCGGAGAGCAGTGCTGGCAGCACAGCACCTACGTGACAGTGCCAGGCCACAACTCAAACAAGGGAAGAATCACAGAGTCATGGAACCACAGAATTGCTCAGGTTGGAAAAGCCCTCCAAGATCACCGATTCCAACTGCTTCCTCAGCACTGTCAGGGCCACCACTGAACCATGTCCCCAGGTGCCACAGCCACATGTTTTTTGGTGACTCCACCACTGCCCTGGGCTGAATAACCCTTTCCATAAGGAAATTTCCCTTAACATCCAAACTAAACCTCTCCTGGCATCACCTGAGGCGGCTTCCTCTCATCCCATCGCTTGCTCCTCGGGAGAAGAGCCCAACCTCTTGTTGTAGAGAGTGAGGACACACCAGAACCAAGGACCCCATGTCCCTGAGCTAAACTCTTACTCCACTTGAGAGAAGCCTCCCTGGCTCTGCTCTCTGCTGGAGAGAGAGGGCCATGGGGCTCAGAGGAGCCCTAAAAGTAGGAAATGCCCTTCCAGAAACTCTGCGGAAGGACCTGCTCTTTCCAGGAAGGGAAATCCCATCCCAAACCTTTGCTTGAAAGAGATGGAGGGGAGCCAGGAAGACCCATGCCCGGGCAGCCATCCCACACAGGGAAGAGCCAACAGCCAGGCTGAGCCAAGCACATGGCCTGGATCCTGAAAGACAGAGTCCAGGGAGGCAGGGAGGGATCCAGCTGCCTTGGAAAGCTCTGGGGCAGGCAGAAAGGAAAGGATCAGGGGAAGAGAACACCTCTGTGCTGTCTCAGCAGTCAGCCCTTCCTGGAGGGACACGGAGCTCCCAGGGCAGGACAGTGCCCAGCAGGTCCCTGGGCTCAGACACACTGACAAGACCCCTGGATGGGATTCACGGGCCAGGGCAAGCACAACACCCTCCCTAGGGAACACCAGGACCTGCTGCCTTCCTGGCTCCCTCACACCCAGGGACCCCCGTGCTGTGAGAAGGAGGGAGGGAGCTGGGAATCCCCACGGAGCCAGACCACCCGGTGGCACCATGCTGATGATCCCAAAGTCAGGGAGTCACCTCCTGGGACCATCTCCACTCGTTGGAGGGATCAGGGTCCTCGGCAGGGAGCAAAGGTGCTGCCCATCCCTGAGGGAACCTCCTTATCAGAAGAGTGATATGTTCCTGCCTTTTGCTCTCCTGAATGGAGAGCCTCAACCCTGGGGCACACAGGGCAGGAGGAGCAGGAGCAAGAGGGAGGCTCCTCACCATAAAGGCTGGCCACGCAGGTCCCGCAGCACCCGTCGGGCTCCCCCTCGGGATCGGGATGCAACACGCTCATGGCCACAGGAGCTGCCGGGACTTGTCCCTGGCAGCACATGAGAGGACTTGGGGAACCTCGGGCACCATGAGTCACACCAGGATACAGACGGGATTTTTGCTACCAGTCATGCCCAGAGAAGCCTGTCCCTCCCTGCCGGTGTCCCCTCCCCTCACTCCCTGCACTTCCCTCCCTGCCTGTTTCCCGGGTCTCCCAGCTCTCCAAAGGCCTTGGCACAAACGCGTTCCCTGCTCACCCCGACCCTCACACAAGTTTGGATCTGACTGGAAGCGGGCATGAAACTCCGTCCCAGTGGCACTGCCAGCCCCAGGGAGGGGACAGGGAACCTGAGAGGCAGCTGCACCAGGAGCTGGGACCAGCCAGTGGGGAGATGCAAGAATGGAGCCCAAGGGGGAACTTCCATCCTAAATCAGCAGCTGTCTGAGAGCCCAGGGGGAGGTGGGAACATTCCCTCTCCTGCTGCCCCTCCCTTGCAGTGCAACCAGCCTCATTTCCACAGCCACATGCTCAGCAGAAGCTCCTAATTAAATTAATCAATTAATATCTTGGCCCAGAGATACAAATCCTGGATGGACCAAAAGGCGTCCAGTGGATAGGCTGGAAGCAACACAACTGGAGCCTGAAGAGCCATGCCAACCCCTGGCTGCTCCCTGCTCGGGGGAGGCCTCCCATGGCCCACTCTCACAGTTTCCATTGCACTTCCCAGAGGAGCCTTAGGTTGGATGCTGACGTCCCGAAGGGCACAGTGGCCCCCAAGACCACGCAGGAGGCAAACCTCAAGCCCCACGTCCCTGCCAACCTGCTCCAGCACCAGGTGGATGCTGTCCCAAGGGAGCCATCCCGCCGCGAGCAGCACAGCTCCCTCAGCCAAGCCCCGTGTGACCGCTGTGCCCGGGGTTTAATGGGATGCTCTGAAGTAGGATAAACAACATTGCTGACCTGCAATTACAGCGACCTGCCCAGGTGTTCCTGCCCCGGCCAAACCTGCTCCGAGGCGCCGGCTCTGGAGCTGCCTCTCACCGCCCGCTGATAAGCGGCTGCTCCCGGCACTGCTCGCACCCGTGGCTGGATGGGCTACAGGTCCAGCTGCCCGGCAGCCACGGTGCCAAAACAGAGCCAGCCTGTCCCCTAAGGTCACACACAGGGTGGCACACACAGCTCAGAGGGCACCGCCTGTTCCCTCTGTTTCCCCTTCATCCCCCTGGCACACAAGCAACGTCAGCGACTTCCAGAGGCATCTGGCAGCCTGGAGCAGCCAAACCCTGAGCCTGGGAGCCTGGTGACCACTCAGTGTCCCAGCAGGGGACAGCCACATGCAGCTGAGTGACACTGCCAGCTGCACTGGGTGCTGGATGGGGCGAACCAACCCCGCTCCCCTCTTCATTCATCAAGCTCTCCTGTCCCTGCCCAGTGGCTGCCAAAGTGACCTTCCCACCACCAACGGCTCCTTCCCAGGGAGTGGTAGCAGCCATGGCACCCATCCCACAGCTCCAGCTGATTCCTGTGGCCCCAGCAGGAAAACCCCAGGGAGTGGGAGAGGCCCCCTGAAGCAGAGGGTGCACGAGCTTCCCACACACTGCCAGGACCCGAAACACTTCCCTGCTGAGCCCCTGGGGATGCCCTGCAGGATTCGGTAGTCACACTGTGCTATGGTGCCAGCTCGGCTGAGCCACTCTCTGCCGGGCTCACTCAGCATCTCGAGGTCCCGAAGGGCAACCTGTCACCCCCTGGGCACGTCACCGAGGCACGTGTCACCCAGCAGCAGCTCTTCCCAGGGATGTCACCACGCCTCTCTAGCACCCGGCACCATCTCCCAGCCCGGTGGCCCCCCCCAAGTCCCAGTGACCTGCTGGCCATTTCCCTGGGGCCCTCTTCAAGGACACGGAACCCTCATTGCCCCAGGGCAGGGGACAGAACACAGCGAGTGATCCGCACAGGGGTCAGAGTTCTCTTTCCTTTGTGGCTCACGAATCGATTATGAAACTAAAAATAACACGTGTCCTGCCTCAGCCCACCAATCCACCTCCAAAAGAGAAAGTGATCCATGCATTTTCCACCCACAGGTCACAAACCAGTTCCCAACCCAGCTGACCTGGAGCTGAGTGCTGCCTCACCAGGACTGCCAGCATGCAGCTTCCCCTGGGAAAACTCATGGAGTGAAATGGCTCCTGCTGTGGCTGCAGCACCCAGAGCACAATATCCCCCTTCCCTCTGGGAGGAAATCCCAGCTCCTCTCCCCATCTTTGCCGGCCCTCCCCGCTCTGGCTGACCAGCTTGGACTCACGTGAAGGCGAAGAAGAGGGTGGTGGCTCCCACTAGGAAGATGGCAGCAGCGGAGACGGGGACATACTTGCTGGGTTTGAATCTCTTTCCAGAGGCTGCTGGCATGTTGGAGCTGTGGTGGGGGGTCCGCCCCGCAGCATAGCCCAGGCCCCAGGGGACTCAGAGCAGGAAGAGAAGGGGAGGGGTACAGGGGCTGACCCCTACCCTGCCCCCACGCCTGCTCCTGGGGCGAGCTCCGACTGGGTCGGACAGTCCGGAGAAGGCTCTGGAGCAGGAGGCCCAGGAGAGGAGCCCGCTCTAAGCTCTGCCCCGTGAGAGCTCAAGGGCACAGGGAAGAAGGGTTAAAAACATTAAAAATTCACAACAGAGAAAGGGATTTGGGTTTAGGACAACCGTTGGAGTGGGAATGCTGAGAGCCCTTCCAAGCCTCAGTCCAGGCAGCAGCCCACAGGGAGCAGGACTCCAACAGGCAGGCTCTGAAGGGAGGGAATTCCCCAGGCTCGGGCAGGGCACTTCCCACCCACCCAGCACCCCGAGAGGAGCACAGGATCAGCAAACTCCTTGCAAAAAAGCCACTCCGGGAGCCTCAGGGAAGCCACTTCTCCTTTTTAATCCGCCTCTGTTGTGCCACAGCCCCTGGTGCTGCACGGGAGGAGGGGGTGGTCTCTGCAATCCCAGCTTCCTCACAGAGCTGCTGTGCCTCCTCCTCCTCCCCTCGCTGGAGGGGTCACTGAAACACTCTCCCTGATTTCACCGGGATCTGGGGCTGGCTGGCGGTGGCCGTTTAATTTTATTTATTTCTCTCTTGGTCTGTTAAAGCCGAAGAACAGCTGGTGCAAGGTTGAGCTGTAAATCCTTTCTTTCGAGGGGGGTGGAGGGGAAGGTCTGGCGGATTGTGGGTTTTCCTACTTGCTCCTTTCTCCTGACCCCCCAGGCCCTTCCATGGGCTCAGTATCCACTTGGCAGTTGGGGAGCGACAGGAATTGCATTAAATCTTCTCTGTAGCAACCATTTCCCAGCAGGTGAACGGGAAGGGGGTGTTCAGGGAGTGCCTTTACAACCCCAGCAGACACCAAAGGGTGGAAGTGGTGCTGAGCAGCTCTGTCTCACCCATGGCCCAGGCAGTGTTGGGGGAAACTTCAGTTTGTTCCAAACAGCTCCATTTTTCCCTCCTCCTTCTTTGGTTAAAATCCTTCTTCATTCATCCATCCATCCGACTTTTAAAAAAAACTACATAAAACCATTAAAACTCGAGGTCTGGTGCGCCACAGCTCACCTGGAAAAAACAACAACGGAAATTAGCGTGGCGAGAGAAGGGATGGAGCCAGCTGTCATTAACCACAGCAGCCTGGCCACAGCGTCTCCTGTCCCAGCCCAGGGGCATTGGCTGCTGCAGGAACTCCAAGCCACCCCCCCTCTACCACTGAGAAACCCACCCCAAGCCCTGGAAGAACTGGAGGGACACCATGAATTCCTTCCTGCAGCTCTGGCTCAAATCCCAGCACCACTGAGTGCTGGCTCCCTGAGGGGTAGGGGCTGAGCAGAGGCTCCAGGACTTAACACAAGGGTGGAGACCACAGGAGGAAAAAACATCCAGGAATCTCACCCCCTTCCCTGGAGGGTAGGAGACAGGAGAGACCCATGGAAAACACCAATCCATGATCAGAGGTGGCCTTTGCAGCTCTGGATGCATCAGGAACTGTAGAACCAGGACCAGGAGGAGTGGATTTGAAATGACAGAGCTCAGGGTTAGATGGGATATTGGGAAGAAATTCTCCCCTGTGAGGGTGGTGAGGCCCTGGTACAGGCTGCCTAGAGGAGCTGTGGATGCCACATTCCTGGAAGTGTCCAAGACCAGACTGGCTGGGGCTTGGAGCAACCTGGGATAGTGGAATGTGTCCCTGCCCACAGCCCTGACCTGCCCCAAGCAGCCATAAGCCCATCATCCATCATATCCCACCAGTTCCTGCCGCTACAGCCACCACTCCTCACCTTGTCACCGTCTGTCACCCATCCACCATGGCACTGCAGGTCCAAGCAGAGCCTACAGCTCACTCCTTTCTCCCTTCCAGCTTTCTCTGCCTCCCCAATTTCTCCTTCGGGGTGGGCAGGGAGCTCTCTAGCGCTGACTAAACGTGGGTGAAGGTTGGGAGAGAGCTGCAGCACCCAATTAAAGGAAGGTTTAATGACAAGGATGTGTTACCATCGAGTGGGCTCAGCCCCGGCTCACGGCGTCAGCCACCTTGGCTGACTCACCCAGGAACCGCTCCCGCCACCCTGCAGGACCGAAGCTCAGCTTCCCACCCCAAGGTTTCCCTGCCCTTGGAAGTGAGAGCAAACATGGGACCAATGCTCTGCAGGTTTCACCTGGCAGCAGCTCCTGAGTGGAGCAACTTGAACAGTAACGCCAGGGAAAGCTGTTTTCCGTAGCAGGGACAGAGTTCCCTGGAGAGCAGCAGTTTCCCAGCCCTGCTCTGCCTATTTGGGGAAGAGCCCAACACCCCACAGAGCCGAGCCCAACAGCAATTCCAGGGATGGGCTATCGGAAGTCCTGGCCTGACATCACGGCTGATTGCTTTAGCAGGAGCAATCTGCTCCCAGAGCACCCGGCCCTTTGAACGCTCCGCCATGGAGGCACGGCCACACCTCGGGTTCAAACAGACGCTGCCAGGCAGAAGGAGTTGTTCCCTGATAATTCCTCCTCCGGAGATCCCCACCCTGCCCTCGCAAGGCGCCATGGGCATGCGTCTCCTGGCCCTGCTCTGCCCTTCCAGCCAGAGATCCAGGCACTCCAGCCCTTCCACAGGGTGATCCCTGCCGAGCTTTTGTGCCAGAGCCAGCTCCCCATGGAATCAGGTACCCATGGGAGCAGGGGGAGAGCCCTAGTGCTGTCATTAGTGACATCCCAGCGAGAAGTGATGCAAATGCATCCCTGCTCCAGCTGCCTGTGCATGGAATAACTCCACAGCTCATCAAACAGGAGGCTGCCGAGCCCATCCCGGCTCCCAGAGCCACCACACGGCTCCCAGGAATGCCCGCCTGACCCCCCTGGTAGGGGGATTGTTCCCCTGCAGGACTCCCCAGCGCTGCTGCAGAGGCCAAGGCAGAAGCTGTCAAAGCGCAGCAGAGTGCACTGGTATCTCTGCTCTGCAATCCTCAAGGCAAAAAGGAAAATCCACCCCAAATTCCCACATATTACACTTAGGCCCCAATTCTCCCAAACACACATATTCTTTCCCAGCCATCCCTTTTCTCAGTCCTACAACCTGCCCACCTCTGGTTAACGGACCCTTCCTTTCCCTCCACCTTTGCCCCAAATCCTCTGTCTCTCTGGCCACTTTGTCCCTATCCACAAAGGCCACTCACAAACTTCCCTGCTCCAAAGAGTTCCCAACTTATCTTGCTTACCTGTGGCCTACATGGGCACTGCTCTTGCCTCCCATTCCTTTCCCTCTGCCAATTCCAGCCCAGCAACTCCTCCTCTCCTGCTGCTCCTCCAGACCTGCCCTGCTCCTTCCTTCCCCAGTGCCTATGTCACTGCTCACTCCCCCTTCCCTCTCCCCCAGAAATTCCACCTGGTTTTCCCATCCCAGCACCTCCTTTTCGGAGCACTTTCCCAGTACTGTTCTGTTCAGCCACCTCTGGAGCAGTCATCTCCACTCTCCAGGGTTTCCCTCCACTCATACAGGGGAGCTGCTCCTTTTTCCTTCATCTCCATTTCTGGGGATTTCTTTTCATTCCAAATTCCCTCCCTTGGGATATGTGCAAGCACGACTACTGCCACCTTCTACTTCTTTGAGCCTCCCTCTCCTTTTCTTGGGTCACGGCCCTGCAAAACCTCACTGATTTCCTCCTTTAACTCCTCTCCCAGCCCCGTGCTCCTCCTCCCCTGCTTCCCACCCCACTCTGCTCATCTGCTCCAGCCCCTCTCCAGCCTTTCCACATGTATCCAGGTGCTCCATGGCTTGTCCCTTCTGGAGCATGAGGCCCTCCCCACCTCTGCTGGGGCAGTGGCTGGACACGTGTCTCCAGCTTCCAACATTTCCTCCTCCCTCACTTCAGCTCCTCACTCTGCTGCTGCCCAGGAAGGAGGAAATGCACCTTGGCATCAACCATGCGGCTCCTGCCACCCCTGGGATCCACAGCACAGGCAGGACAGAGCTCCATCCCAGTTCCCAGCTCCCAAACCTGTGTCACTCGCCGGGATCCGCAGCTCCCGACCCGCCCCAGCTGATCCAGCTGAGTTCCCATGGCGCAGGGCAAGCACATAAACAATTCCTTCCATGTGAGGCAACTCCCAGACAGGGCAGATCCCGTGCTGCATGGAGATGGGATGTGCTTTACCTGTTTCCCACTTTGTTTTGATCAGCTGCATCCCAGGGTTTCACAGAGCCATTCCAGAGCTCGCTGCCTGGCACTGTGAGTGAATGAGTGAGTGAGTGAGTGAGTGAGTGAGGAACTCCCTCTGCTCACTCTGTCCTTCCACAATCAGCTAACACTTCACACTCCAAAATCCACCAGAGAAAGTGCAAATTTTCCCAAACCTGGCACTGTGGCCAGAGCACTGCCAGCGTGAGATCCCCACTGTTCACTGCCCTGCATCCAAACAGGAGCACCTGCCCCAACAGGGCAGTCTGGGGACACTTCCCTGCTCTTAATTCCAAAGGAGAATGCACAGCAACGTATGGCATTCCTGCACACCTGCCTTTCTCCCAGGCAGATGTACAGAAGGATCGACACAGAACATGGAGAAATATTCCACTGCAGACAGACAGAAGGCTGGAATCACTCCGTGCTTATCTCCTGCCTAGGGCTTACACCGATCCCATCCTCCTTCCCCAGCCCACCCCGCTGGTTTACACGGGATTAGCCCCATTTTATGGGCAAAGCAGGAGGAACAATGCCTCATCCATTGTGACCGCATCCCAACGGGCCCCACAGCGAGCAAGGACAGCGCCAGCCTCTTGTCACTGCGTTAGGAGACACCGGGCACAGCGACAGGTGGGAATGTCCCCAGACAGGCCCCTCACAGGGGAGTTCAAGGCCTCCCCTTGGACCCACCCGATCACCACTCTCTCCATTGCCGGATGGGGCTTCTGGCCCCGGAAACCAACAGGAATAAAGCAGCACTTGGGCCCGACGGAGGGACAGTGGTAACTGAATTAAGCTCAGAAAGAGGCTCCAAGATAACTCTGGCTTCGATCGAGACAAGCCTCTGGTTGTACTTTACATGCCCCAAAAAAACCCGAGCAGCCCCTAGTGCAGAGAATCCCGCTTCCCTAATGCCCAAATCCAGCTCTGTGCCGGGGCGGGAGCCGGCAGATCCGGGGGAACCACTTCCCAGAGCCACGGGTAGCACAGGGGCAGCCGATCCCCTCCCGAACCGGCGCGGAGACGGGGGTGCAACCCCGGGGCTGGGGACCTGCACAGCTCAGGTGTTGGGGAATCTGGGAATTCTGAGGAGAGGCCAGGCTGGATCCTTGCCAGTGCCCCCAAACCCTGGAGCAGGCGCTGTGCCGTGAGGAGAGGCCGTGTTGTAAGCAGGGGTCCCCTTCGGCCTCGGCACAGAAGCCGAGTTCCGGTGCCCCAAACCATTGCGGTGACGGCGTTCCCGGGGGCACCGGGGAGAGGCCGGGTGCGGGACATGCCCTGGGAGCTCCCTGCGGCAGCCCCCGGCCGCTCCCCGGCCCCGGGCGGGTTCCGGGCGCGAGGACGAGCCCCGCTCCGGTGCGCAGGGGCGGCCCCAGCCCCCCGGCCACCGCTCCCCGCCAGCCCCGGGCCAGGCTCCCCGCGGCACAGAAGGTCCCGGTGCCGGAGGGGCCGCGGGCACGGCAGCGGGGACAGAAGGAAGCGGCGCTCCCGTACAGTGGCACCGCGACCGTGGGGCAGGCGGCCGTGCGGAACGGCGGAGCGGGGCCGCGTCCAGAGGAACGGGCCGGGCAGGGGTCGGTGCCCGCCGGGGCGCCGGACAGAAGGGTCCGCGGGGGAACGCTGGGGAAC
>VWZS01005829.1:76211-99702 GCA_013397075.1 Rhabdornis inornatus | reverse complement strand
TTTTTTTTTTAATCTGTCTTTTCAGTTGTGTTTGTCCTCTTATGACTTAGAGATAATTTCTGCAGCCTGAATTAGTTATTGATGTGTGGGGCTGCTGCAGAGCTGATTCACAGATCAAATACAAATCAGCAGCACTGAGACACGCTGAAGATAATGAAATCCATAATATTTCCACTGATTTAATGTACCTACTTCCTTTATTTCCCCCAAGTCTTAGAACAAGGAACTGCAGAGCTGGAATATTTATAAATCTGTACTGATACAAAAGGTGGTTCCTCATGAGGCACAAGAGCAGATCTGGCAAATTTGTTTTACTTCTGAATCCCTGATCCAGCTTTTGCCATCCCAGCCCCACAGGTAAGAAATCCCACAGCCAGGTGGCCTGAGGGTCACAGGGTTTTGTAGGGTCTGTGTTTGCTTCCCCCAGGGTGTCCTCAGCAGCTCTTTCCCCAGCACAGAGCCCACGGCCAAGAAGGAAAAAAATACAAATATCATATTTAAATATATAACTAGAATATATAAATAAATTATATAAATAGTCATTTTTCACACTTGTGGGAGGTTCCCAATTTAGTTGTGCAGGAACTGAGCCTTGCACACAGAGGGAAGGATGGAACTGGGTTGTTTTGAAGCTTTTTATGGAACCCCCTGCACCCAGAGCACTGGGTATGAGTGATCACAGGATGTCTTGGTTTGGAAGACAGGTGTCTGCCAAGAAAGGCAGGAGCCTCTTTTTTTTTAAAATGGGCAATGTAAACCTTCTCCCTGCAAATTATTATAATTTTGAAATTAAGGAGCTCTCAGGCAAAGATGTGGGAATAGGAATAACAGTTTTTTATTAGGAAAATTAAAATAGAAATGCAGAATGACAGAGAACAACCCCAAAGCACAGGCAGAGTGAGAATCCAAGCTGCCCCCCGTCAGTCAGGCAGGGTGTTGGTGCAGTCCCATTCCATGGTGGCTGCATCCTCCTGCAGTGACAGATGTGCTTCTGTTGGAGCAGTGCTCCTGGAGAAGGTGCAGTTTTCCTCCAAAGCTCCAGGGATGATGTGCAAGGCTCTGGTTTTCCTCTGGGATCCAGTGGGAAAAGGCTGCTCTGGTGTTCCAAATGTCAGCTTTGATCTGGGCAGGAAATGCTTGGCTCCTCCCCCTGGCTGGAGCATCTCCCAATGGGATGATGGAATTGGATCAGCCATGCCCTGGGACTCCATGGCCCATGAACAGGAGATATCTCCTGGAGGGAGGATGGGCTGTGGGAAAGATAAAGAACACTGCCCCAGCTGTTGAACAGCTGGAACATGAACAGCAGAGATCTCCACAGGGATCAGGATCCCTGCCCCAGCTGTTGAACAGCTGGTGACAATCCAGACTTTGGGCACATCCTGCATTGCCACCTGAGACACGGGAGAGCTCTGAGGTGCTGAGAGACGAAGGGCTGAACTGGACAGTCCAGCTCAGTGTGGGTTCATTCCTCTGGGGGGGCACCTGCCCAGGTGGGGCCTCAGGGGTGCACACCCTGCAGGGATGTACCTGCTCTGTTTGGTGTTTTCTGCCTTTTATAAGAAATACATTTACACAATTCCCCCGGATCCCTGGCAGTGCCCAAGGCCAGGCTGGACACTGGGACAGTGGGAGGTGTCCCTGCCATGCCAGGGGTGGCACTGGGTGCGATTTTGGGGTTCCAAACCATTTTGTGATCCTATGAGAAAACCAGGACAAGAGGAGCGGCCTCAGGCTGGGCCAGGGCAGGCTCAGCTTGGACAGCAGCAGGAATTTCCCCATGGAAAGGCTGCTCAGGCCTTGGCAGGGGCTGCCCAGGGAGCTTTGGAGTGCCCAGCCCTGGAGGTGGCACCTGGAGGTGGCACTCAGTGCTCTGGGCTGGGGACAAGGTGGGCATGGGGCACAGCTGGGACTGCCTGGGCTGGGAGGGCTTTTCCAGACTCTGGGATTCCAGAGCCTGGAATTCTGAACAGCTTTGGGAAGGTCCTGGCTCCACTTGTCCACATCACCTTGGGCAACATCTCCACGGTGCCCACTCCCACCATCTCTGGGTGAGGGGCAGAGGGATCCTGACTCCAATTAAAACTCCCAAGGCAGGATTTCCCCTCGGCCACACCCAGCCCTGGACCCACGGGAAGGTTTGGGGATGGAAGGGGCTCCTCAGCTGTCCCTGGGCTGGCTCTCAGCACACACAGCTGGGATTTATGGCTGCTCATCCTGCAGGTAACCCACGCTGGGAACCAGCCCTGGGGCTGCAGTAAAGCAGCTGAAGGGTTCATGGGGACACTCAAGGCCTGCCAGGAGCTGTGGGACGTGTTCCTTCCCCTGCAGCATATCCCAGTGCACCCCTGAGTGACACTCAGCACAAAACATTCATCTACAATTAACATTGTGCCATCATTTTCTTGCATTTGAGCACTGCCTATCATTTAGAAATTTATTTTTTGAAGAAGCAAATCAATAACATTTTGCGGAAGCAAAAAGTTCTAGCACAAACCCAATTAAAAGCTTCATTTCCTGAGTTAGGAACAAATTAACTCATTATCCACACAGCAAAATCATATTTGCAAACAGCAGCTCGGGATGTTTGTGGAGGTGCTTTGGGCTGGGTTTTAGTGCAGGGGGTGCAGGGTGCCCAGGAGGGAGCTCTGCGCTGGTTCCACACGGATCAGGAACAGATCCATCACAAAATCATGGAATGGTTTGGGTTGGGAGGGACCTCAGAGCCCACCCAGAGCCACCCCTGCCATGGCAGGGACACCTCCCACTGTCCCAGTGTCCAACCTGGCCTTGGGCACTGCCAGGGATCCAGGGGCAGCCACAGCTGCTCTGGGCACCCTGTGCCAGGGCCTGCCCACCCTGCCAGGGAACAATTCCTGATTCCCAAGATCCCATCCAGCCCTGCCCTCTGGCAGTGGGAGCCATTCCCTGTGTGCTGTCCCTCCATGCCTTGTCCCCAGTCCCTCTGCAGCTCTCCTGGAGCCCCTTCAGGCCCTGCCAGGGGCTCTGAGCTCTCCCTGCAGCTTCTCCTGTCCAGGTGAGCACCCCCAGCTCTCCCAGCCTGGCTCCAGAGCTGTTTCACAGCCTTGTGAGCATCCTGCAGCTCCTGAGCTCACCCACGTGTGCCATTCCCCAGAAGGGAATGTTGACAGCTCAGACTGTTTGCTGGCAAAATGGGATTTTGGGCTGGCAAATGCAGCGTGCAGGTCCAGGGCTGAGGAAATGCAGGGGGGAAAGCAGCGACAGCTGGAAAGCACTCGTACAGAAATTGTTCTGTCCACGATTGCTCTGGGCACTGCTGTGGAAAGTCAAACAGAGCAAAGCAAACAGGGAGTGCTGGGAACACTCGTGGGGCTGTCAATGATTAAATGCAGGCAGAGAATGGCTGTGAGCTGGGAACAGCTGGAGAACAGCCAGGGCTGGGGGGAGCTGCCAGGACGGGAGTGAGGCATGACCCTGTCCTGGGTCACCCCACAGGAGGGGATCCTGCCCCTCCTCTCTGCTCTCATGAGACCCCAGCTGGAGTGTGGCCAGCTCTGGGACCCCACAACAGGGACAGGGACATGGTGAGAGAGCCCAGAGCAGGCACGGAGCTGCTGCAGGGCTGGAGCCCCTCTGGAGCCAGGCTGGGAGAGCTGGGGGTGCTCACCTGGACAGGAGAAGCTGCAGGGAGAGCTCAGAGCCCCTGGCAGGGCCTGAAGGGGCTCCAGGAGAGCTGCAGAGGGACTGGGGACAAGGCATGGAGGGACAGCACACAGGGAATGGCTCCCACTGCCAGAGGGCAGGGCTGGATGGGATTTTGGGAATTAGGAATTGTTCCCTGGCAGGGTGGGCAGGCCCTGGCACAGGGTGCCCAGAGCAGCTGTGGCTGCCCCTGGATCCCTGGCAGTGCCCAAGGCCAGGTTGGACACTGGGACAGTGGGAGGTGTCCCTGCCATGGCAGGGGTGGCACTGGGTGGGATTTGAGGTCCTTTCCAGCCCAAACCTTTTTATGATGATGAATAAATGACACTGCCTCCCTTCATTCTTATTCTGATCCATATTTGTGTTTTGTACAAATCTCACCTCCTATTCCCATGTCTGGCATTCCTTTGGGATCAGCTGACCCCACACAGCCCACCCAGAGATTCAGCTGGGCTTGTGTGGATGGATTTGGAAGAGCTCCCAGGAAAGGAGAAGTGTCTCTGCAGGAGCACAACCTTCTTACCAGTAAAATTTCATCTGCTCTGCAAGACAAGAAACAAAGGGAGTTAAGGAGTTAAAGGAGTTAAGGAGACCCACTCTGAAGCCGAGTTTGATCTGGGATACTCTGATGCATTCCACTGAGATATTTGTTCTTTTTACTGTCCTAGGAGCAGCCACTGAACTCCTCTGCTCCTGTATCTTGGGATTTCACTGTCCTGTGAAAGTCCAGGGAACTTCCCTGTGATGCAGCATGAATGGTGTGATCCTGAGGCAGTCACACATCCTCTGGGAATGTTTGCTGTGTCTTGGGAATTGGACATGCACTGATGTCCTGACCTGGTCTGAGGACACAAAATCCTCTGTTTATGCCTCCAAATCCACATCACCACACAGAGCAGCCCTGGCTCTGGGTAAACAGATTCCATACATTAATCTGAGCCCTGGGAATGCAGCAGGTCACCCCAGGATCAACTGGATGGTTCAAGTACACGACATGGGGCACTATAAAGGGGTACAGGGCTTTTCAAACGATGAGAAAAACTTCCCAAAATGCAGCTCCTGGGTTTCCTCAGACCTGCACCGAGTGTCCCAAATTTGGGGCTCCCTGTGAAGACCCAGGCTCCATGGCAGGAGGGGATGCCTTGGTGTGGTCCGTGAGCTCACCTGCTCTAAGGTGAGCTGAGATGTTCTGTCAGTTCAAACAAGGAAACTTTAAACCAGATCCTAACCCCAAACCCACATCCCAAATCCTGTGTCAGGATTCCCCTGGGGGGTGGGTCCATGGGAAGTGTTTATAGCTTTTTAGGTCCTGCAGAAACAAAACCTCAGCTTTTGCCCCGGGCAGCTGCTCCAGGGCTGGACAATCCTTTCCAGGCAGAAATTTTCCCAATATCCACCCTGAGCTTCCCCTGGCTCAGCCTGGGGCTGTTCCCTCTCCTCCTGTCCCTGTTCCCTGAAGAAGAGCCCAGATGTCCCCTCCTGTCAGGGATTGTGCAGAGCCAAAGGGCCCCCCAAGAGACAGAGCTGGTGTGAGATAACAGCACAAAAACACCAATCCATGGCAGCACAGGGTGTGAAATAACAGCACAAAAACACCAATCCATGGCAGCACAGGGTGTGTGAAATAACAGCACAAAAACATCAATCCATGGCAGCACAGGGTGTGAGATAACAGCACAAAAACACCAATCCATGGCAGCACAGGGTTTGTGATCACTCACCATCAGCTGCTCATGTATTGATTATAAATTCCCCTGGATCTTTCTCCGGTCCTTTCTGGAAGCAGAATCATCTGATAATGTTTAGCCAAATTGAATTTTGACCACTTTGATGACATCCCAGTGAGTTATTTTGAAGAACTCATTGCAGAATTGCAGCATAATGTTGTTACTGCCTCTCCTCACAGCTCTGCCCTCATCTCCTGGCATTGTTACTGAGATGCCTGGTGCAATATTTTCCAATAATCCCATTACAACAGAGTGATAAAGGAGAATGGGCACACTTGGCCTTATGAGAATGAAACTACTTCAAACTGCAGAATATGAGATCTGTTGAGGAGATCAAAATGCAGACTCTTTTTAACCTTTCCAGAGTTATATCATCCCTGGGAGTGTTCCAGGCTCGGTTGGAAAGGTCTTGGAGCAACCTGATCTGGTGGAAAGTGTCCATGGCAGGGGTGGAACAGGGTGAGCTTTAGGGTCCCTCCCGCCCCAAACCAGTCTGGGATTCTATGGTTCTGTGTTCTGGAATTTGGTATCTTTAAACCTTGCAAAACAGGGTGAAGAAAAATGTGAAATTCATGCACCACTCATGCACCTCAACCCTGCTTCCTTGATCCAGATGTGGGGAGGCAACCTGGCGACCCTTAAATTAATTTTCCGTCCTTTCTAGGAAGGAAATCGTCCTGCAGAGCAGGCTGTAGCTGTCCCTGTCCCTGGCAAGCACCTGGGTCCATCTGGGCCATTTTGGGCACCCGGGAGTGTTGGGATGGATGAACCAGGAAAACCTTATAAATATGAGTGCCTAGCAAAAGACTTTGAGAATATGGGAAATATAAACGAGTTAGAAATGACAGCAATTATCGACTGTGGGGCTGAAAGCAGCCGAATGCCTGAAGGCCCCTTTGTTCAGATAACGTTAGATGCTGCGAATACCAAAGAAGCAAGCAGGCATCCTCTCCAGGCATGGCAGGAAGGGTCCGAGATAAAATTTAGAGATAAGAAAAGCAGTAAAACATGGTAATATAGTGATTCCCATAGGCTGCATGCAAATGTTAGAGAATTTGTATCTTGTATTAGATTGGTTAGTGGAAATTAGAATATTCAACATAGAAGAAGATTTATTGTATTGTAAACGGGAAAATCGCTCTCTTACTCTTTTACTCCCTTGCTCTCTCACTCTGTCACTCTCTCACTTTCTTACACCGCTCTATTACACCACTTCCTCACCTCTCTCACTTCCCTTATTCCCCCACTCTTGCTCTCTCCTTCGCTCTCTCCGTCCTGCTCTGAGCTGCGGCTGCAGTTCCCAGCAGGGCCTCGTTTATACCCACACCCTATGGAATAAACTGCAAACTTCAAAACCAGAATACAGAGAGCGCCTGAGTTTGTCCCGACCGCCCAACCCGGGAGGAATCCGCACCCGGGAGTGCAGCAGAAATCGCGGTGAGCTGTTCGGAGACACTCCTGTGCTGCTTTGGCGGAGCAGCGGCGTGGGCACAGGTGATGCTGTGCCCTCTGCCCTGCAGCCGTTCCTGCTGGGGCTGTGCTGTGGCTGGGGAGCCTGAGGAGCAGCCAGGGCTGTGGGAAACCTCTCAGGAACGGGGTTTGTGCAACAAACGGTGTTTGGGACCGGGCACCGCTCAGCAGCTGCAGTTCCACAGCTTTGCCTGACATTCCTTCCCCATCAGGGTAAATTTATTGCGTTCCAGTTGTTATTTAGAATCCCAGAATATCCTGAGCTGAAGGGACCCCCAGGGATCATTGATCCAGCTCCAGTCCCTGCCCAGCCCCCCCAGCAATCCCAGCCTGGGCATCCCTGGCAGCTCCTGGAGCTGTGGCAGCCTCGGGGCCGTGCCCATTCCCTGGGGAGCCTGGGCAGTGCCCAGCAGCCTCTGGGGGAAGAACCTTGCCCTCAATCCAAGCTGAGGCTGCCCTGGGCCAGCTGCAGGCGCTCCCTGGGTGCTGTCCCTGTGGCAGAGCAGAGATCGGAGCTGTCCCTGCGCTGCCCCTCGGGAGGAGCTGCAGCCCCGGGGAGCTCTGACCTCAGGCTGCTCCAGGCTGGGCTGACCGAGTGACCTCGTGGGGCCCCTCCAGACCCTTCCCCGTCCCCGTGTCCCCCTCTGGAGTCTGAAAGCTTTAGATCTGTCGTTGTCAGCTCTCAGCCATCCCTTTCCTGCCTGGCAGAGTTTGTGCCATGCTCTGAGTCTGAATTCCAGCCGGGCTGTGCCTCTGAGCCCCTCTCCCTTCAACACGGACAAGCAGAACCCGGTGTTTGCAGATGTCTCAGGGACTGTTTGATTTTCCACCCCGTGCACTAAAAGTGGAGCCTGCTGCCTGTGCAGCCTCACTCCCTGAGCCCTCTGCATTTTCTGGAGCCCCGCTGGGTTATTTCCCTGATGGGCCAAGCCAGGCATTAACTGTGTCAATGTTTGCCCCTGAGGAGCTCATTCACTGGGCACGCTGGGTGTGGGGGCCCTGGGGCTCCCGTGTGTCATTCCTGGCACAGGAAATTGGAATTGGCTGATTCCGCTTGGCTCTGCCTGGGGCTTTGTGCTGAGTTGTGGTTTCACAGGAGTTGTGGTTTCACTCGAGGTGCAGTCAGGGATGTGTTTGCAGTTCCCCCTGCAGCAGACCCCGAGGTGCCTCAGGGGGGGCTCCGGGGCTGAGCTCCCGTTTGGCCACGGTGGGGTTTGGTGGGGTTTGGGTTTTGCTGCACAAGGGGTGGCACAAGGGGTGGCACAAGGGGTGGCACAAGGGGTGGCACAAGGCCCTGCCTGGGCATTTCTCAGGGATCCACACTCACAGGTGCTCGCAAACCCCAGTGTCTCCATTAGTATCACACAATCCCAAATCCCCGAGGCTGGAAAAGCCCTCCCAGCCCAGGCAGTCCCAGCTGTGCCCCATGCCCACCTTGTCCCCAGCCCAGAGCACTGAGTGCCACCTCCAGGTGCCACCTCCAGGGCTGGGCACTCCAAAGCTCCCTGGGCAGCCCCTGCCAAGGCCTGAGCAGCCTTTCCATGGGGAAATTCCTGCTGCTGTCCAAGCTGAGCCTGCCCTGGCCCAGCCTGAGGCCGTTCCCTCTCCTCATGTGCTCCCATGTGAAAACCTTTCCAAGACCCCATCCCTGGAGATGTCACCTGGATGTGGCACTCGGTGCTCCGGGCTGGGGACAAGGTGGTGTTCAGGCACAGCTTGGTCTTGGACAGCTCCTGCAGCGTCCATGATCCCGGGATTCTGTGGATTTCCTGCTGTCCCTGGAGGGCAGTGCCCAGCACAGATGGGTTTACAGCTGCAGAAATGTCTTTTAGGGCCAGAGGCTGCATTTTGTGCAGACACCTCACGTGAGTTCAAACCCATTTTCTTTCCCTGGCCTGCTCCAGGCAAGCAGTAATGGTTAAATTCAGTTTCCACCCCACAGCTGAGGGACAAGGATAAGCTCATTGCCACAAGACATCTTGGCACAGATGGCTCCTGGGCCGCCCGAGGGGGCACCTGGGGCTGTGTTTGCCTCTCTGATATCCAGTTTGTTTTTATTGCACAATGTATTATGATTTTAATTAAACATTTGGTCGAGGGGAGACAGCCAGGACTTCCCCTCTGCCATTCCCTCGGAGCGATGCTGTGAGCACTCCTCTTGCAATATTTATTATTTCCACTACAGATTTGTCCTCCCAATAAAAATTAAGTGTATTGCCAGCTCCGTGGCTGCAGCACCGCCGGCCATAAATCACCGGGAGCCATAAACATGTCACCAATAAACTATCAGGAGAAAATCCTGCCTGCTGGGAGAGCAGCATAAATGGCAACGCTCATTTACTGCACTCACTCCTCCCGCTGTTTGCGCAGGGACCGGGGCTGAGCGGCTCCGGGTGACTGGGCAGGGTCAGCTTAAAACAGGGGACAGGGACAGGGACAGGGACAGAGAGAGGGACTGGGACTGGGACACGGGAAAGAGACAGGGACAGGGACACGGACACAGACACGGACACGGACAGAGAGAGGGACTGGGATAGGGACAGGGACAGAGAGAGGAACTGGGATAGGGACAGGGACACAGGAAAGAGACAGGGACACGGACAGGGACAGAGAGATGGACTGGGATAAGGACAGGGACACGGACAGGGACAGAGAGAGGGACTGAGGGACAGGGACAGAGACACAGACAGGGACAGGGACACAGGATCTCCCTCTGCTCCTCCACACGGCTGAGCCTGCGCTGGCCCGAGAGCCCCCAGCAGCCAGGTAAGTGCAGGCAGCTCCTCCCTGTGACCCTCTGGGGGTGACAGTGACCCCATTGATGGCTCCATGGTGGCCATGGGTGGGGATGTGGCCCCAGTGACCCCATTGGTGTGACAGTGACACGGGTGGGGATGTGTCCCCAGTGCTCTGTTGGTGGCCCTGTGGTGGCCATGGGTGGGGTTCTGGCCCCAGTGACCCGTTGGTGGCCCTGTGGTGGCTCTGTGGTGGCCATGGGTGGGTTGTGGCCCTGTGGTGGCCCTGTGGTGGCCATGGGTGGGATGTGGCCACAGTGGCCCCATGGTGGCCCTGTAGTGGCTCTGTGGTGGCCATGGATGGGATGTGGCCCCAGTGACCCCATGGTGGCCCCGTGGTGGCTCCATGGTGGCCATGAGTGGAGATGTGGCTCCAGTGATCCCGTTGGTGGCTCTGTGGTGGCCATGGATGGGATGTGGCCCCAGTGGCCCTGTGGTGGCTCCGTGGTGGCTCTGTGGTGGCCATGAGTGGGGATGTGGCCCCAGTGACCTGTTGGTGGCCCCATGGTGGCTCCATGGTGGCCATGAGTGGAGATGTGGCTCCAGTGATCCCGTTGGTGGCTCTGTGGTGGCCATGGATGGGATGTGGCCCCAGTGGCCCTGTGGTGGCTCCGTGGTGGCTCTGTGGTGGCCATGAGTGGGGATGTGGCCCCAGTGACCTGTTGGTGGCCCCATGGTGGCTCCATGGTGGCCATGGGTGGGGTTCTGGCCCCAGTGACCCGTTGGTGGCCCCGTGGTGGCTCCATGGTGGCCATGGGTGGGGTTCTGGCCCCAGTGACCCGTTGGTGGCCCTGTGGTGGCTCTGTGGTGGCCATGGGTGGGTTGTGGCCCTGTGGTGGCCCTGTGGTGGCTCCGTGGTGGCCATGGGTGGGTTGTGGTCCTGTGGTGGCTCCGTGGTGGCCATGGGTGGGTTGTGGCCCGTTGGTGGCCCCGTGGTGGCCCTGGGTGGGTCCTGCACAGGGAGGCACTGGTGGCATCTCTAGTACAGCCATGGCCGTGGTGTCCCTGTGCTGTGGCTTGGGGTGACACCCAGCTGCTGTCCCACTCCTGGGGCTGTCTCAGCCGTGGGCATGGCCTGTCCCTGTCCTGGCTCCAGTGTCACCAGCTGGGCTCTCTGGGCACTCCCTGCACCCCCAGCTCCCTGTGCTGACCCTGCTGCTGTCCCTGAGCCCTCCCTGGTACCTGGGCTGGGCAGTGGTGCCATTGGGAGAGCAGCAAGGTCTCTTTGGGAAGGAGCAGAGTTCTGAGCCTCACCCAGGCCCTGCTCCTGCCCTAAAACACCAACATCTGGAGTTATTGCTGAACATCAGACTCAGAGACAGGCAAAAACCAGGAGGTGGCTTTGAAGGCATGAGGAGGGACAGCACTGTGTGCTCCATGAGGGCTCTGCCCTGGTGCCTGCTCTTCTCCCAGGTGGGCTGGGCTGCTCCTGGGAGCACCTGGGCACTGAGCAGGAGCCACCCCCTGTGTGCTGGATGGCTCACAGCCACCTGCCAGGGCTGCCACCAGTGTCTAGCTTGGTATCCCCGGGAATGGGAGCTTTGCTTCCTCCTCAGGGCTCAGCTGCAAGGAAGGGTGCAATTGCCATCCCATGATAGTCAGCCAGGAGATCTTTTCTGACCTGGGTCTGTGATTCTGTGGTTCTGTGATTCTGTGTTTCTGTGATTCTGTGTTTCTGTGATTCTGTGATTCTGTGATTCTGTGATTCTGTGATTCTGTGGTTCTGTGTTTCTGTGATTCTGTGTTTCTGTGATTCTGTGTTTCTGTGTTTCTGTGATTCTGTGTTTCTGTGATTCTGTGGTTCTGTGTTTCTGTGATTCTGTGTTTCTGTGATTCTGTGTTTCCGTGATTCTGTGTTTCTGTGTTTCTGTGGTTCTGTGTTTCTGTGTCAGACACAGGTATGCTGTGAGTTGAGCTGCACACATAGGAATGCACAGGAACATGGACAAGCATGCCTGGTTGTTCACATATTTCATACATTACATGTGTGTGTATTTCATTGCATGTGTGTCATTTCACACATTATATATGTGTTATTTGTACATATCCCTTACAGACACACACACGGAACATGGAGGGGTGAAACCCTCCAGGAGTGGAATCTGTGTCTGTAACATAACAAACCAGAGCAGCTCACAGGGGAGCAGAGGGAATAAATCCATAAATAAATCCATTTCTGAGTAACTTCTGCACTGTGATGGGGTTGCTGGTGTTGCACAAAGCCAGGTTTGAGGGAAGGTGATCTTATAAGTGCAGCATCTCCTACAGACCCAGGGAGTTCTCAGCAGTCCCATCTTTCCTTGGTGCTCTAAGAATCTCTTTATCCACTTCCATATTCCTGGAAAGCTGGTGAATCTGTGTCTTTGAGAGTCCTGGATGTCTGCCAGAAGCTGTGCTCAGGGACACAGCCCTGCACACATTGGGATTTTTTAGGTTTTTAACCCAGGCCCCAGATGTGACTGAGCTGCAGGACTCAGCAGAATGACTTCCCTGCTCAGATCACAGAACTGTGGAATGCTCTGGGTAGAAAGTGACCCCAAATCCCATTGAGAGTCACCCCTGGCATGGCAGGGACACCTCCCACTGTCCCAGTGTCCAACCTGGCCTTGGGCACTGCCAGGGATCAGGGGCAGCCACAGCTGCTCTGGGCACCCTGTGCCAGGGCCTGCCCACCCTGCCAGGGAACAATTCCTGATTCCCAAGATCCCATCCAGCCCTGCCCTCTGGCAGTGGGAGCCATTCCCTGTGTGCTGTCGCTCCATGCCTTGTCCCCAGTCCCTCTGCAGCTCTCCTGGAGCCCCTTCAGGCCCTGCCAGGGGCTCTGAGCTCTGCAGGTCAGGGTGATTCTGATGCCAACACGTGGCTCTGCCCTGCCTGGAGAAAATCAAATGATTTGGGGTTTTCCCCAGGTCCCATCAGTTATGTGTTGCTTTTGCCCCGGAGCAGGAAGATGTTTGTCCTTGCTAAGCTTCAGGATTTATTGCCACATTAGGCTCTCAAGCTGAGAATCTAATGAAGAAAATCATATTAGAAACTTAATAAATACGTCATGGACGAATTGTGTGTTATTCAAAGCTGAGCTGTGTTACAGCAGAGCCTCTGGCTCCAGTGCAGGCACACGGTGACGTGACTTTGGTGTCCTGTGCAAGGTGCAGCAAGAATGAAGGCACAAATATTTTTTGCTTTAATTAGCTCGTCTTGCACATTTGCTGCTTCCCTCCACTCCCAGAGGGTCCCTCTGTCACTGAGGGGCTCAGGGACCCTGCCAGCCTCTCCAGCTCTGTCACAGGAGATGGAGGAAACTGGATTGTGCCGAGGCTCAGAGCTTCATTGGATAATTCATGTTGGAGAAGATTTCTGATCCAACATCTGCAGGGCCAGCTGCGAGATCTCATGGCTTTGTCCAGTTGGGTCTTCAAAACTTCTGTGGATGGAGATGTGCAACCTCTGGGCAGCCTGCTCTGATGCTCCATGAGGAAACATTTCTCATTTTATTCACTCCAAACCTGCCTCGTTTCATCCTCCACCATCCTCCTCCCTCGCTCTGCTGTGAAGATCCCAGTCCAGCCTCCCTGAGGCCTCCTTGGCTGGATCCCTGCAAACCTTCTCTTCTGGGCTGGACAAGCCTCTTCCCTGGGTCTCTAATTCCAGAGCATTCTCCACCCCCCAGTCTCTGCCACCCTGCTGACCTCACTGGAGCTGGCACTGCAGGATTTCTGCCAAGGCCTCCTCCCCTCCTGCTCTGCATCCCTGTGTGAGCTCCCCCCATATCCCATATCCCATATCCCATATCCCATATCCCATATCCCAGGTGTTTCCAGTCCATCCCCAGAGCCTTCCCCAGGATCCTCCCAGGGCTCTGAACCTGGAGCCTCTCCTGCTTTGCCTCATGCTTTGCTTTGTGTTTGCCTCGTGCTTTGCCTCGTGCTTGCCTGTTACCCACAGGTGTCCCAGGCACACACAGAGCCTGTGTCCCTCTGGGGTTTTGCTCATTTATTCCCCTCCACCCGGTAGTAAGACTGTGAAGTGAGCAGGGCTTGGGTGTGAGAACCACTGAAAATCCGCCTTGCCCTGGGAACCATCTTCTGAGCTGGGAGCAGGAGGGTCTGAGTGGCTGATTCTCTGCTCTGTTGGAAATCCTGGAATCTCAGACTGGTTTGGATTGGGAGGGGCCATAGACACCATCCTGTTCCAAAAGCTGCCACGGGCTGGGACACCTTCCCTGGACCAGGCTGCTCCAATGCAGCATTAAACACTTGCAGGGATGGGGCAGCCACGGCTTCTCTGGGCAGCCTGTGCCAGTGCCAACAAAATTTGCATTTGTTTCCAGTGTTGATTTCCTACATAAGAAGTGTCAGGGTTAAACCTTCACAATTTTCATGCCTTTTGATCTCCAGCTGGCATAAAAAAAGCAGCCTTGGCTTAGCAGCTTGGTCGTGGTTGGGATGAGCATGGAAGAGGTGTTTGCTCACTCCACAGAGCATCTCAAACTCTGGGATTTGGGGACGACTGTGAAATAGTGGAGTATTTTCATTCTAAAGCATTTCTTCTTTTTTTTTTCCCTCTTTTTCACCAAAAGCTGTCCATCCCTTTCCTTCAGTTCAGGGTTTAATGGCTGAACAGGAGCGTAGCCGTGTGTGACAGCATTCCCAAAGAGCCCAGGGACCCTGCAGAGGCTGCTGGGGAGGCGCAGGGCTGTGAGCTCCTCTGCTCAGCAGAGCACAGCCACCTGCAGCTCGTGTTGTTGGTCTGTTTTGGGTCCAGGGCATGTGGGAGCTGAGCTGGGATGGAGCAGGACTCACACAGCCCGTGGGAATTCAGTGGCTCCTTCCAGCAGCCTCCAGCTCTGCTCCTGAGGGGCATCCCGGGCCTGGGAGCCCTTCAGCCCTGGATCTCCATCCCCTTCTGTGCCCTGTACCTCACTGCTCAGCTGGGGAACTGCGTGATCCTGCTCATCACCAGGAGCACCCCGAGGCTCCAGGAGCCCATGCACCTCCTCCTGTCCACCCTGGCACTCAGGGAGCTGGCCTTGGCTCTGTGCACCCTGCCCACCACCCTGGGGCTGCTGGGGCTGGGTGTGTGCAGGATTGCCTCGCCCAGATGGATTTCATCCACGTCCTGTCCTTCCTGGAGTCCTCCATGCTGCTGGCCATGGCCTTTGACCACTTTGTGGCCATCTCCCACCCGCTGCGGCGTGCGGCCATCCTCACCAGGGCCACCGTGCTGGGGACAGGAGTGGCCATGGTGCTGGGAATAGGAGTGGCCATGGTGCTGAGGATAGGAATGGCCATGGTGCTGAGGGCCGTGGTGTCCCTGCTCCCCATCCCTGCTCCCCATCCCTACTCCCCATCCCTGCTCCCCATCCCTGCTCCCCATCCCTCTCCTGCTCAGGAGGTTCGGCTGCTGCTGCAGGACGGAGCTGTCCCACTCCTGCTGCCACCCCGACATCATGAACCTGGCATGTGCAGACATAAAGGTCAGTGTGTTCATGGCAGGGTCATGCTCTTATCCACCGTGGGCATGGACTTCATCTTCGTGCTGTCCTACATCCTCATCCTCAGGGCTGTGGCCAGCCTCACCAGCAGGAAGGAGTGTCTGAAGGCTCTGAACACCTGTGTGTGCCACATCTACACTGTCCTCGTGTTCTTCATCCCCATGATCGGGCTGTCCATGATCCATCACTTTGGAAAGGACGTTTCTGCCCTGGTTAACACCTTGGTGGCCTTCACCGACCTCATCATCCCCCCTGCTCTCAACCCCGTTATCTACAGCATCCAATCCACCCACATCCACCAGGCTTTGCTCAGGGCCCTGTGCAGGAAGCGTGGCTCTCACTGGGAGTGTCCCCACAGAGTGATGATGGGCAGGGTGCTCTGTCACACCCTGGGACTGGGTGCTCTGTCACACTCTGGGACTGGGTGCTCTGTCAGAGCCTGGGACTGGGTGCTCTGTCAGAGCTCTGGGACTGGGTGCTCTGTCAGAGCCTGGGATTGGGTGCTCTGTCAGACTGTAGGGACTGGGTGCTCTGTCACACCCCTGGGACTGGGTGCTCTGTCACACCCCTGGGACTGGGTGCTCTGTCAGAGCCTGGGACTGGGTGCTCTGTCACACCCCTGGGACTGGGTGCTCTGTCAGAGCTTTGGGACTGGGTGCTCTGTCAGAGCCTGGGACTGGGTGCTCTGTCAGAGCTCTGGGACTGGGTGCTCTGTCAGAGCCTGGAACTGGGTGCTCTGTCACACCCTGGGACTGGGTGCTCTGTCAGAGCTCTGGGACTGGGTGCTCTGTCACACTCCTGGGACTGGGTGCTCTGTCACACCCCTGGGACTGGGTGCTCTGTCACACTCCTGGGACTGGGTGCTCTGTCAGAGCCTGGGACTGGGTGCTCTGTCACACTCCTGGGACTGGGTGCTCTGTCACACCCTGGGACTGGGTTCACTGTCAGAGTTTTTGGCCTGGTTTCCCAGTCAGGGCTGCTGGACTGGTCTCTTGGTGCTCCATCCACGCAAGAGGAAGGAGTGCAGCTTTGCTGGGTTGCTGTCCCCCACCCCAGAGCTGTGAACTTTGCTGTTATGTCCCAGCATGGTGCTTTCCTCCTTCCTGCAGACACCCCAGGATCAATGACACATCCAAGCTGAGCACAGAGCATTTCTCATCAGGCCCTGTTGAGGGGCCCAGAGCTCTCTCAGCCCTTGTGAAAAACATGCTCAGCCATCACCCATATGCCCAGGGTGCCATGTCCATCCCCAGTGAGGAAACATCTGCTTGTGCATCTCTTCTGGATGTCTTTGAGTCTCACCAGCTTGGCAAGTGTAATTAATGTCCCAGTCATTGTTCTGCATTGAATATCCTGTATGTGCAGCATCTGCAATAAAATTCATCTATTGGTTGTGATAGGCCATAAGATTTGAGGGAGCCTTTTTTTCTGTCTGTGTGGTGTAGAAAAGTTAGGTTGGAGTTGCCTAAAATCTTCAGGGTGTGCTGCAGATGAGCCAGACTGTAGGAGTCAGGTGTGTGTCTGCATGGGCTTGGGGCTGGAAGCTCTCTTGCAAAAAGAGAAGCTCAAAAACATTGTAGGGATGGCAAAACTTCCTGCCACTCAGGCCCACGTGCTGCTGCCTTCCCTCTGAGGTGTGCTGCTGCTGGCTGTGCCCCTCAGTGGGATGGAGGAGATCTCCAGTGGGAGATGACAGCAGGTCCCAGCACCTCCTTGGGTGATGATGGGTCTGAGCCAGCCAGGCAGAAAGGTTTCGTGGTTCTCCTGGCTCATGTCCTCCCACGGACACAATAAAATGTCCCAAAATCATGGAACAGAATCACAGAACCCCTAGGGTTGGAAAAGCCCTCCCAGAACTGTGACTGATCCCCCACCATGTCCAGTGGTAAATGTTTCATTCCTCCAAATGGCAGAGCTGCAGTTCTGTTGATCTCAAGCCACGTTTCGGCCAGTGTTGAGCACGGTGGAGAATAAGAAGCAGCAGTCAGTGTTTACCTTGGGAGGATGAAGCAGCAAAGGCACCAGGGCAGGATCCCATCCCTGAACTCTCCTGGTTTTGCCTGACGATGAGCACTTCACCAGCCCAGATCTGTGACTTTCTGTTCTGCTCCACGTGTGAGTTAGCTGGAGAGAAAAAAATGGAGAGAAAAAAAATGATGCGTAAACAGCTCCATAAAAAAGCAGAAAGAGGGCAGGGAAGATTCCTGAGGGGAGGATTCCCAGGCCGTGCTTGCTCTGTGTTGTGCTCATTATCTCGCTGTGTCCCAGGGCCCCTTGCCCAGGGTGAAAGCCCAACAGCCCCAGCAGCTCAGCCTGGGGAGCAGCTCCCACTGGCACTGGGAAAGGGCAGAGCTCTGCTCAAACATCTCTGATCTAAACTGGAGCTTGCAGGACAAATTGACAGGATCCAGGAGAAAAGAGCTTGGCTGTGGAGATGCCTGGCTTGCAGCATCCTCACACGGGATTCTGAACTTGGTGATTGAGAATTCTGAGGAGATTCTGAGTCTGCTCCCATTCTGAACACTTGCAGAGTTCATCCCTGGATGTCTGTGTTTCCTGCCTGCAGCTGTTCTCCAAAACGTCTCTGGAACAAAAACCCCGAGGAGCCTCTGCTACAGTAAGAAAATGTTTGTGGGGGAGTTGGAGGGCAAAGTGTGGGGGATTTATCAGCACATCTGTCAGCACAGCTGGACAGCAGGGTGGAGGGGGAGTGAAAAAGGGAGAGGTAAAGGTTGAGGGGAGAGGAGAGGAAGGGGAAGAGGGAGAAGGCAGAGAAGGAGAAAGAAGGAAAGAACGATGGGAGAGCTGGGGGTGCTCACCTGGACAGGAGAAGCTGCAGGGAGAGCTCAGAGCCCCTGGCAGGGCCTGAAGGGGCTCCAGGAGAGCTGGAGAGGGACTGGGGACAAGGCATGGAGGGACAGCACACAGGGAATGGCTCCCACTGCCAGAGGGCAGGGCTGGATGGGATCTTGGGAATCAGGAATTGTTCCCTGTGAGGGTGGGCAGGCCCTGGCACAGGGTGCCCAGAGCAGCTGTGGCTGCCCCTGGATCCCTGGCAGTGCCCAAGGCCAGGTTGGACACTGGGACAGTGGGAGGTGTCCCTGCCATGGCAGGGGTAGGATTAAATGAACTTTAAGGTTCCTCCCAACCCAAACCATTCCAGGGTTCTTTGACAAGGTGGGGATTGGTCAAAGGCTGCACTCGGTGATCCTGGATTTGCAAGATCAGATTTTCTGTCGTTCTGTGATTTACTGCTGGGGCTGCTGCTGGGATCCCTCTAGGAGAATAAATCTGCATTTACTGCTGTCTCAAAGACATGGCTCCAGTTTCCATCTCTGCAGAAACCCAGGCCCTCCCAGCACTGCTCTGCCCACCAGCAATCCCAAATCCCGGGGCATTGATGAAAACCTGAGTGCATTTATCGGTGCCAGAGAATGAGAGATGGGCTGGAGCATCAGGGATTGTTTCAGTGCCTGTCTCACAACCCCAGTCCCTCAGGGAAATGATCAGGAGGGCAGAAATTCTCCGGTGAGACTCTGATAATTCCGTCAGGGCTGGCTGCTGAGGTGCCTCAGTACCTGTTGGTGGTTGCTGAGGCTCCTTCTTCATCCCCTTTGTGTCTTAATTCAAGTGCTTGGCTGCCAACATCATCCCTGGAACAGATTTTGGGCACAGTGACAGCAGCAGTCCTCCCACACTGTGTGTAAATCAGGTATAAAAAGCTACAGAGTGAGTCCTTGCTGTACATCCGAGATGGAAAAGCCCCTCTCACGTCAGAGAATAAAGCCTGCTGCTATTTTAGGCCTTCAGCACAGATGTGCAATAAACCCCCCATGTTTCACACTCAACATTGCTTATAAAATAACTCCATTAATAACCTGCAGAGCTTGCCATAAAGCCACTTTGCATCCCTGATTTGCA
This sequence comes from Rhabdornis inornatus, assembly GCA_013397075.1. Taxonomy (NCBI): domain Eukaryota; kingdom Metazoa; phylum Chordata; class Aves; order Passeriformes; family Rhabdornithidae; genus Rhabdornis; species Rhabdornis inornatus. Next base: position 80,611 of record VWZS01005829.1, on the reverse strand, counting down.
CAGATTGGGCATGAAAGGAATAACCAGAAAGCTCAGGTTGTGCTTGACCTGGTGCTGTCCATGCAGGGCAGGAGGGATGCTGGGTTTATTCCAGCACAGGCACTGCCTTGGTGCCTGAAAATAGAAATGTACCTAAAGCAAAGCCTTTTATGTATCTTCAGGCCATTTTCCTTGGATCACAGCACTCCTGGAAAATCTACAGATACAGAATAAGGTGAATAATCTGATTTTCTTTTTTTTTAACAGATATTCTGGTTTTTTCCATAAATGTTTTTCATAGGATGAAAATCCAATTTGTATGTGGAAAAAAATGTGAAAGATCCTCGTCTGCCTGTGCCTGTGAGCTGTTCTGGGGAGGGCTGGGTCGTGGGAGGCAGCACTGCCAGCTTCAGCCTCACAGAGCACATTTCTGACAGGGCACCACAGCACATATGGAAAAAATCAAGCGGCACTGAAGTATTACAGAAAGCACTAAAAACCTGCTGGGTTTTTTGTTATTATTTTTAATTCTGTCCTTTAAAAAGAAAAGCAAACAAGTTCAGCTGATGGGTTTATTATTCAAAAGGTTGATTTTACGGTGTTCTGCCTTTTAGAGAATTCAGGCAATCCCTGTTCGAACTCAAATGTCAGCATTTTGTCACTGCATATGCTGCTGCACAGAGCCATAAGGGGGTAAAAACAAGGGAGAGGAGCTCTGTGTGTCAGCGAGGCAGCTCTGAGAATGCCAGGAAGGGCCCAGTGGGACCGCAAGGCATGGGAAAGGGCTGAGGAAAAGTTTGTGTTTGCCTTGCAGCAGGAAGCGCCCTGGCATAGCATGAGTGCCTGCGGCGCTGGGGGCCATGCCCTTCTCCAACAGCTCTGAGCTCAGCCCGTCCTTCCTGCTGGCCAGCATCCCGGGGCTGGAGGCGGCCCAGGCCTGGCTGGCCATCCCGCTGTGCTCGGCCTACGTGCTGGCCCTGCTGGGCAACTGCGCCGTGCTGCTGGTGGTGCGAGCCGAGCCCAGCCTGCACGCGCCCATGTACCTGTTCCTGTGCATGCTGGCCACCATCGACCTGGCGCTGGCCACGGCCACCGTGCCGCGCATCCTGTGCTTCTACTGGTTCGGCAGCCGGGAGATCGGCTTCGGGGCCTGCCTGCTGCAGATGTTCCTCATCCACGCGCTCTCGGCCGCCGAGTCCAGCGTGCTGCTGGCCATGGCCGTGGACCGCTACGTGGCCATCTGCCACCCGCTGCGCCACGCCGCCATCCTGACCAACGGCGCCACGGCCAAGGTGGGGCTGCTGGCCGTGGCCAGGGGCGTGCTGTTCTTCCTGCCGCTGCCGCTGCTGCTGCTGCCACTGCCCTTCTGCGGCTCCCGGGCGCTGTCGCACTCCTTCTGCCTGCACCAGGACGTGATGAACCTGGCGTGCGCCAACACCACCCCCAGCGTGGTGTACGGGCTCACGGCCATCCTGCTGGTCATGGGGCTGGACGCCGTGCTCATCTGCCTCTCCTACCTCCTCATCCTCAAGGCCGTGCTGCGCCTGGCGGCCTGGAGGGAGCGGCTCAAGGTGTTCAGCACCTGCATCGCCCACATCTGCGTGGTGCTGGCCTTCTACGTGCCCCTGATCGGGCTGTCCGTGGTGCACAGGTTTGGGAAGGACCTGGCTCCGCTGGTCCACGTCGTCATGGGCAACGTCTACATCCTGGTGCCCGCTGTGCTCAACCCCATCATCTACGGGGTGAGGACCAAGCAGATCCAGAGGAGGATCCTGAGTTTGATCCATGTCACCGACAGAGCTCCCCGGTGAGCTGAGCTCTGCCCCGTGTCCTCGCTCTGGCTCATTTGTTTCACACTCACAGTCCCTGGTGCTGGGCTGTCCTCTGCCTGTGCTCTGAGGTGCTGCCGCCAGGCAGGAGCCGACTGTGAACTCCTTCCCAGAGTGTTTGCCCTCACCAAACCTGAAATGGCTGCAATGATCTGAATCCAAGCCTGGCCTGCAAGGTTCCACAAGAAGGGAAAAGTGACTCAGCAAACTTACACAAATGTCCCAACACTGCACCCCTTGGTTCCTGTCCCACCTCTAACAGTGGCAGAGCAGGGCAATTGCTGGATGGTTTGGGATGATTTAGTTAATTCCTTGTTTTGACATGGGGCACAGCCACATTCCAAAAGTTTTGCCAGAAAATTTGCGTGTAGCATCATTCTTTAAGTAAAATAATTACAGGACCCCTGTCCAAAGTGACATTACAGAAGCAGAAATGCATTTCAGAAAAAGAACATCCACCTCTGTGGTCTTGTTCTGACCTGCTGTGTGCTCTGTCAAGACCCCTCAACCTCCTCATAGCAGATGCTGTGGAAAAACTTCAGACTCAGAGTTTCTGGTAGCAATTGCAAAAATAATTTAAATTAATAATTGTATTCAATAAAATGAAAACACCTCAAGGGAAAAAAATAAGCAAGTTATAAATGTTAATGATTATTCCAAGCTGAAGGAAGTCTCATTTCCAAGCCAAAGGTGCACTGGGAATTCCTAAAAACTCCTTTCACTGCCACCACTGAACAGAGTCTGGCACTGTCCTCTGGCACCCCTTGGGGAGGTTTGTGTGGGTGGATGGGAGCCCCTCTCAGTGCTCTCGTTATCAGGAGTTGTGGTTTCACAGGAGTTGTGGTTTCACTCGAGGTGCAGTCAGGGATGTGTTTGCAGTTCCCCCTGCAGCAGACCCCGAGGTGCCTCAGGGGGGGCTCTGGGGCTGAGCTCCCGTTTGGCCACGGTGGGGTTTGGTGGGGTTTGGGTTTTGCTGCACAAGGGGTGGCACAAGGGGTGGCACAAGGCCCTGCCTGGGCATTTCTCAGGGATCCACACCCACAGGTGCTCGCAAACCCCAGTGTCTCCATTAGTATCACACAATCCCCAAATCCCAGAGTTTGGAAAAGCCCTCCCAGCCCATGCAGTCCCAGCTGTGCCCCATGCCCACCTTGTCCCCAGCCCAGAGCACTGAGTGCCACCTCCAGGTGCCACCTCCAGGGCTGGGCACTCCAAAGCTCCCTGGGCAGCCCCTGCCAAGGCCTGAGCAGCCTTTCCATGGGGAAATTCCTGCTGCTGTCCAAGCTGAGCCTGCCCTGGCCCAGCCTGAGGCCGTTCCCTCTCCTCCTGTCCCTGTTCCCTGGAGCAGAGCCCGACCCCCCCTCCCTGCCCCTCCTGGCAGGGACTTGTGCAGAGCCACAAGGTCCCCCCTGAGCCTCCTTTTCTCCAGCCTGAGCCCCTTCCCAGCTCCCTCAGGAATTCTCCAGCCCCTTCCCAGCTCCCTCAGCCCCTCCTGGACTCTCCAGGACAGAGGACATGTCCGGGCTCTTGTCCCTGACTTTAGATGGGATCTCCCCAAAGGCTCTGTTGTGTGCCAGGGTCTGGCTCCAGTGCTGCAATATTTGGTGCAGTTTGGTGCAGTTTTTTCCCGGTGCCAATGAACACTGAGAGTAAACCAGGCCTCTCTTTTGTAGCCTGTGCTGGTACAGCTTCAGTCTTGGTATAACTTCCTCTGCTGAATTCAACCCCAATTTATTTTGAAATAAATAGTTTCATTTAGGTGAGTTACAAGCAGCTCTCATCTGGGACTTCAAGGCAATTCTGTCTCCTGTCATTTTTGGCATATTCTGGTTTAATAGAGCTTAGAAGGGTAAAAAAAAATCATAAAAATGAAAACAATCTGTACCTGCCTGATGTGATTTGGGAAATGTGAATGAACTTTTGGAGGCATTATGGGTCTAAACCCTTTTCAGGTGGCCATGGCACTGAAAAATGGCTCCTGCTCATTCCCCATATGTTCCTTTTTTTCCTTTTGTGCTGAGAAAAAAATTAATAAAGAAAAATGAATGAACCACCCTGGAATGCTGCATTGTATTTCTTACTCATTTATTTCTCAGAGAGTTAATAGAGCCTCGGCACAGGAAGGCATGATGGATTTCTCCTGGGTGCAGATGAAAACTCCCTCACTCACGTCTTGTTTTCCAAAGTTTAGCCGTGGAGTGTTGCTTTGCTGGGGAGCAGGACGTGCTGGGACACGGCACAATGAACACGGCAAACACTTTCCTTCTGGAATGGGCAGTGCTGAGCCCCCAGGTCACCTCTGCTGCAGCAGGAAAAGCTCAACCAGACCGTGGGGACACCCAGCCCACATCTCCTCCATGGGCAGAACCAGAGCCAGAGTCAGAGTCAGAACCAGAGAGCCAGAGCCAGAGTCAGAGAGCCAGAGCCAGAGTCAGGGACAGAGTCAGAGCCAGAGAGCCAGAGTCAGAGCCAGAGCCAGAGCCAGAACCAGAGCCAGAGTCAGAGAGCCAGAGCCAGAGTCAGGGACAGAGTCAGAGCCAGAGAGCCAGAGTCAGAGCCAGAGCCAGAGCCAGAACCAGAGCCAGAGTCAGA
>VWZS01005829.1:60180-70701 GCA_013397075.1 Rhabdornis inornatus | reverse complement strand
CATCCATCATCCATCCATCATCCATCATCCATCCATCATCCATCATCCATCCATCATCCATCCATCCATCTTCCATCCATCATCCAGAGGCTCCTCCAGCTCCACAAGGATTCTTATTTTCAGGAGCTGTCCTTCTCCTGGCCTGGAGCTGATCACAAAGGTAAAATTCCCTCTTGCTTTTGCAGCCAGGTCAGAACTCCAGAGCCCCATTGTCTCAGGGACACAGAGCTTTGCTGCGTGTCCTGATTGCTCTTTCACTACTTTTGGGAATTCTTTTGCAGGATGAGAAGGACTTACTATGGGATCTGCTGTGGGATCTGCTGTGGGATCTGCTGTGGGATCTCTGCCAGGGCAAGGAGGCTGCACCAGGAAAATGAGCACCAGGCTGAGACCATTCCAAGGGTCTTGGCATTGAGCAGCAGGATTGACAAATCCTCATGAGGTTCCCCACATCCACAATGTGTCACACTCACAACAGATGTGTCACACTCACAATAGATGTGTCACTCTCAACAGATGTGTTACCACCTCCACCATGAGTGGTGAGAGGACAAGAGTGCTCTTCAAACTCCCTCCTCTGGGCCTGTGCAGGACTCCTGGTCCCAGTGATGCCCTGTCACAGTCAGGTGTCGGCAGGTGGTACCTGGGGGGCTCTGGGGGTGCTGGGGCTGTACAAAGCTCGTTGCAGCAGAAGGAAGCACATTCTCTGTGTGCAGCCGAGGTTTCAGCACCCCTATGAAGACACAGGGGACAGCTGTGATCAGTCCAGAGCCTGTCCTGCTGTCCTGTGCAAGCTCTGGGAGCTCCCTGTGCCCTCCACGCACTCCCTGGTGACAGCACAGAGCAAATCGAGTTCTGCAGCAATCCCAGTCCTCCCTTCCCCCTACACAGGGATTTCATCAGAAGCATTTAGCTGTGGGATTTGGGATTTGGGACATCCATGGTGTAGGGGCCCCTCCAGCTGGAGCCCTTCTCTCCCAGAGTCCAGAAATGTCCCTGCCATGGCAGGGGGTGCAACAAGAGCAGCTTTAGGTCCCTCCCAGCCCAGCCCATCCCATGATTTCTGGTGCTCCTGTGCCCCCCTGCACCCTTTGCTGTCTCCCATCACACCCTGCAGTGCAAGGAGAAGGGGAAGGGCTGCAGTGTTCTCCTGTCTCGTGTCTGTGCAGCACCTGGCACTGGGGCTGTGCTCCCAGGACCCACAGGAACAGCAGCAATTACCAGAATTTCTCTGTCCCCCACGCTGGCCTGAGGGCACAGGTCACTCTTACAGGTCTAAGGCATTGGCAAATCCAGAACTTTTTGTTTCCCTTGGTTTCCAAGTTCATTCACTATTCCAGTTGCTGCTGCCATTGTACAACCCTAGCTGCTCCCAGTGCCAGGCATTTCAGTCGATATTTATCAGGAAAACACACAGCAACTCTAATTCTTATCAGGGGTATTGTTATTGCAGCTACAGCTGTGAGGAAAATTAGGCAACGTGCACAACCCAGCGCTCGTCTCCTGCAGAACTGTCAGCTCAGGGCTTCCAACCCCAGCCCACAGAGCCCTGAGGGAAAGGCTGCTCTGTGGAATACAAATCATAACAGAAAAGAGACGCTGAAAGGGCTCAAGCTTTGAATGCACAACAGTGCCTTTGGGGTTGTAAAAAAAAAAAAAAATTAAAAGCAAATAATAAAAATGACCCTCAAGCTGACACTAATGAGTTCCCGACTTGCCCTCTGCTCTTTTTAGGGGCTGGTGTGGGGGAAGTTAAACTTTTCCAGCTCCCAGCATTCAAGGAATTCACACTCAATCTGTCTGTGTAAACAGGGAACCTGGCATTGTTAAACTGAGGGCGGAACTCATCAGCATGCCATGAGGAATGGAATTGGTGTCGTTTCCACTGCCCCACGTCTCAGACAGAGCTCCAGACATCTGTGCCTCCGCTCCTCATTTCAGCAGCTCAATAATTAGCTAGATAAGTTAGATCAGCAGCAGCTTTCCAGCGTGCCCTAATGGCCTCCAACACGAAAATACAGATTTGAGTATTGGAACCTGAGGGTGCAAACTCGGATGTGCACGGCATCCTCATCCTCTGCAACATCCCACAAAAACCAGCAGATGGATTTATCCACTCTGTGCATCACCCACTGCTCTGGGCTTGGTAAAAATGGGTGGAAATTGGGACAAGTCCCATCCTCCACCGACGGGGCTGCCCTGCAGGAGGGACATCCTGCCCCTGTGCCCATCCATGGGTCTGCTCACCTGGATTGCTGCACAGGCACACAGGCACGAATGTTCCCCACCTGCTCCTCCACAGCCCCTTTGTCCATGTCCCTGTGGGTGTGCACAGGCTCAGGATGGATTCCTCACCCCTTTGTCCATGTCCCTGTGAGTGTGCACAGGCTCAGGATGGATTCCTCACCCCTTTGTCCATGTCCCTATGGGTGTGCACAGGCTCAGGATGGATTCCCCAGCTCGGTGCTGCTGTGTGGGATCCTCCAAGGANGTGTGCACAGGCTCAGGATGGATTCCTCGCCCCTTTGTCCATGTCCCTGTGGGTGTGCACAGGCTCAGGATGGATTCCTCACCCCTTTGTCCATGTCCCTGTGAGTGTGCACAGGCTCAGGATGGATTCCTCACCCCTTTGTCCATGTCCCTATGGGTGTGCACAGGCTCAGGATGGATTCCCCAGCTCGGTGCTGCTGTGTGGGATCCTCCAAGGATGCTCAGTCCTGTCCCATGGAGGAGCCTGTGGGCAGCACCAGCCTGGGGAATTCATCCTGGGCTTCCCAGCACCACCTGCCAGGCTCCCAGTGCACCCAGAGGAGCTGGAACCATCCCCAGGCATGGCTCACAGCACAGGCTGGGCTCTGTGATCCTGCAGGGCTTTTCCAGCCTCAGTGACTCTGGGCTCTGCTCAGTTGTTCAGTGCCAAAGCCTCACGCCCCCTTCTCCACGTGCTTGACAAGAGTTAAGTTTTCCTGTGGCAAAACTTCGTGGAGAGAGGCTGGGAAAGGGCTGAGGAGAAGGAGGAGTGGGTGCCTTGCACAACAACCCTCACCTGACCTGGGCCAAGAAAGGCTGAGGGACATGTGATAAAAACATAAAAATGCTGCCCAAGAAGGGCCTGGCTCTGAGGTCACGGTGTGCCAGGCACTGAGAACTCCTGCACTTCAGTAGGACTGGGGGTGGGAAAGAGAAACTCAGCAGCAGCTCAGAATGTGATTCCTGCAGAATTCGGGCTAAAAGGGCACTGACAGAGCAGGGAGGAGGCGAGGGGGTAGAACAAAGGAAAGATGAGGCAAATCAGCTCTGACAAATCCCTCTGGGGGTTCCAACCTTCCTTTCTCCAAAGTCACCAAGGGATCAGAAATCTTTAACATCCCCCCGTTGTTTCTGAGGGGCTTTGCAGCACCGCTGCAGTTGCCATGGCATCAGATCGTGGCAGTGAGACTGGAAAAGCCCTGATCCTGTTCCCAGGCAGCCTGGCACAGGGGCTCAGGGAAGAGAGCAAGGAGGGCTGGTCCCATCCCTGCAGTGTCCCCTGTTGCTTTGGCCATCCTGGGAAATCTGCAAGGATCCCTCTGTGCCACAGGCAAAGAGATTTTCTGTCTGAATATCTCTGGGAGATGACACAGCATCAAAACCTGCCTGAACAGCCCCTGCAGGAGCACAGACTCTCTGGACAAGTTGGGAATTCCACCCAATTCCTGGAGAAAACATCTTTATTTACCTCTCAAAAGCAATGAAGCATCTTTGAAACGTCAGAGCAAGTCCATTATCAGTCCCCTCGTTCCAGCAGTGTCAAACTCAGCAGGCACACCCCAAGTAATGCTGTGACTGCATTCCAACCCCACCAGCTCGGGGTCCTGAAATGCTCCCTGCCACTGCCACTCCTGACAGCATTCCCTTGAGAGGTGTAAAGTTGTGCCTATAAATACATGAAAAATAACCCAGCAGGGGCAGCACAGAGCTGCTTAAAGAGTATTTTTGGCTTGTGCTAAGTAGTGAACTGGGGACTTTTTCTGCTTCAGCAATTTTGATAAGCGTGGGGAGAGGGCCAGATAAAAATAATTACACCTGATAGTCCCCTGGTTCACCTGCTCCTGACTAACATTTGAATAAGAACTCTTTAAAAGATGCTGGGAGTTGCAATCAGCACAGATTTGGCTCAGGTTGGATTTAGAGAAGATGGAAAACTCCTGAGTCCCTGTGAATTGCAGCACGGAGCTCTGGAACGGTGGAAGTTCACCCCAGCAGGATGACGGATTGTTCTCCCACAGCAGCAGAAAACTTTGATGAATGAGCTGCACTCGGTGCTGCCTGGGAAAGGAAGGCAGGGAACATCCACAACAACAGCAGAGAGTAATGAGAGAGCAGAATTCAGGAGAGGGGGATTGCTATTCGGCAAAATGGGCAGGAAAAGGCACTGGTGTTAAATTACAGAAACCACAGCTGTGACCTGAGCTTGGATTCCTCAGGCACTGGGAGATGGCAGCTCTCCTCCTGGAGCCCACCATGAAAATCACAGAATATACTGCTTTGGGATGGAAGGGACCCCAAATGCCACCCAGTGCCACCCCTGCCATGGCAGGGACACCTCCCACTGTCCCAGTGTCCAAGCTGGCCTTGGGCACTGCCAGGGATCCAGGGGCAGCCACAGCTGCTCTGGGCACCCTGTGCCAGGGCCTGCCCACCCTGCCAGGGAACAATTCCTGATTCCCAAGATCCCATCCAGCCCTGCCCTCTGGCAGTGGGAGCCATTCCCTGTGTGCTGTCCCTCCATGCCTTGTCCCCAGTCCCTCTCCAGCTCTGTTGTCCCTCCCACCCCCAGACACCTCCTTATCCAAACAGTTCTCTCATTTCTGCCTGAAGTCCACGAACAATCATGTCCATAAGAAGCTGTTCTTATCTGTCATGAAGCTTAAAAAAGTTATGAAATATTTGGGGTTTTGGTGACTCTGTGCCTGCCCAGTCTCCCTGCAGGGACAAAATCCCTTTGGGACTTGCTGTGAATCATCTTCTCTCCTTCACAGTGTGCACCTTGACAGCAGGAACAAAACGCCTCTTTCTTTGTCTGTCGTGACTGAGAAAGGGCATCTGTGGGTCACAGGGGGCTCCCAACACCTTCCTGTGGGTCAGGGCAGAGAGTGGAGTGCCCAGAGACGTGGGTGAGGCAGAGACAGAGCACGGTGCCAGCTGGGTGCCAGGAGCCCTGGGCTGTGCCCGGCGTTTTCCCGGAGAAGGGAGCACATCCTTCCAGCCAAGCATCGCTTTTGCCACGTCATGCTCTGCTCCCGTGCCAAGAACAAGCCCTGCCCAAAAGAGTCCTGCTCTGCAGACACCTAAACCCACCCAAAACTCACATCCAGGAAATTGAGTCGCTGCTCTTGGCAGAATCGGGCCCCCCCAAATTGCAGAGTGGGCGGCGCAGGGTGGGAGGGATGTGAATAAACAGAGTCTGGACAGGCCTTGATAGCAAATATTTATCTAAAACCTGCCCCCACCCAGCTGTGTGACTCAGCTGATTTTGGGGAGGTTTTATGCCAGGGATGAGCCAGGGTAGATTAAAGTCTTCAATTTGTTTATCCTCCCCCCAGAAAAATACGAATGCTCTCAATTTCCCTTGTCTAGGAGAGACATGCAGGTTTTACAGTGAAACTCTGAGGGGTTCCTCCGAGCAAAGTCCCCAGAGTGTGACCCCAGGGGTGGCAGGACTTTATCAACCCAATACCCTGCAAGCACAATTTCCAGCGGCCAATCCCACCCAAAGCAGCCAGAGCAAAGGCAGGGTGATTCCCTGTGACCCTGCTGGAGCTGACAGCCCAGCCATCCCCCACCCCCGGCCCCCCATGCCCCGAGGGACACACAGAGGCACGGACACTTCACAGGACGAGCTTTATTTGCCTGTTAGAAGCTGTTGGCTCCAGCGTGGCAGGACCTTGCAGCGCTGCCAGGGCGTTCCTGCGGCTCCTCAGTGGTACTTGCGGGCCAGGGCGTGGGCAACCACACGCACCAGCTTCTGCCAGGCAGCCTGGCAGTCGGGACTGAAGTCCTTGCCGAAGTGGGAGGCCATGACAATGATCAGGATGTCACCCAGGAGCTGTGGGGACAGGAGCAGCCTCGGGTTAGCAATTCCTGCACATCCCCACACAAGCACCCACATTGCCCCAGGAAACTCGCACTCTTAGAAACCTCCCCCAGGCCCTTTCTAAGATGTGCCTCAAGCTCGGTCTCTGCTCTGACTCTAAAGGTTCAGGTTCTGCTGCCGTAAGGGAAGGGTAACCAAAAATTCTCCAGGGTTTTTTGGGCTAAATTTTTCTTTGTCCCTTCTGGCTTTGTTTTGGAGTTTCTCTCAAGCACAAGACCCACCCTGGCACAACAACGAGCTCATGCTGACACAGGGGGATTTCTGCCAGCCCCAGCCCAGGGACAAATGCCAGGGTTAATTCCCCACTGAGATACTCTCAGATCCTCTGTGGATCCTCTTTTGGCATCCAGCTGCCACCTCCTGCTCCTCACTCCTCTCTGCTCTCCTCTGTGCCAAACTTTGCTCTTGCTCCTTCTCTTCCCCCTCAGCTCAACCTTCCTCCTGCTCAACCACTGCTGTCACTTTGTTCTCCCCTCCATTCCCTCCCTGACAGCACATCCACATCCCCCCCTCCCCATCCCCTGCCCTCAGGTGCCCCCTGCACACAGCCCTGGCACCTCTCACCTGCCTGCAGGTCCCTCCCTGCCCTGCCCCTCTGCCTCCAGTGCCAACTCCCAGCCCCCCTTCCTGCCCTGGGTCAATCCCTCTCCTGCTGGGGCCCAGGGGCAGGGGACACTGCAGTGGGGAGGGGACTCAGGGGCACGGCTCACCCTGAAGTTCTCGGGGTCCACGTGCAGCTTGTCGCAGTGCAGCTCGGACAGCTGGGAGAAGGTGTTCTTGATGTTGTCCAGGTTCTTGACGGCGTCCCCGAAGGAGGTGAGCACCTTCTTGCCATGGGCTTGCACCTTGGGGTTGCCAATGATGGCTGTGGGGCTGGACAGGTTCCCAAAGGAGGCAAAGAACCTCTGGGTCCAGGGGTAGACGATCAGCAGCCTGGGCAGAGACACAAGCACACACAGTCACATCGGTGCTGCCGTGCCCGGGGTGGTTCCCTGTCTCCTGCAGTGCAGCCCAGCAGGTTCCCCAGAGCTGCACCCACCTGGTCAGAGCTCAACCCACCTGCCCACAGCTGTACCCACCTGGCCATAGCTGTACCCACCTGGCCAGGGCCTCGCCGCCGCACTCGGCCACGTTGACCTTGCCCCAGAGGCCGGTGATGAGCTGCTTCTCCTCGGCTGTCCACTGCACCATGGTGCTGGCTGGAGTTCGCGCTGGCTCCGGAGGAACTCTGGGCTCTCGCTCCCGAAGGGTCGCACGCTGGGCAGCCGCCGTCCAGCCCCGCTTTTATCTCCTGTGCCCGGCCCCTCCTCTCCCCTGTGCGCCCCTCATTGGCTGCACCCCCGCGGGGGCCCCAGCCTGGCACCCCGGGAGGGGACACAGCCCCAGGGAGGGGACACAAGCCCAGGGTGTGGCCCCAGGGCAAGCTGCCCAGATGCCGCGCTGGCCCCGGCTGGCCCCCCACGCTCCCCGTCCCTGATTTGCAGCCCTGTGCAGGGTGACATTATCTCCATTATCTCCACCCAGATCCCAGCACGGCCCCGTGCGAGCCCTGCAGCAGCTCTCCAGGGAAGGTGCCAGCCCTGGTGCCCCTCGGATGGTGCCAACCCCTGAGGCAGGAGATCAGACTGATGGGGCTCTTGGGTTCTCCCTCCCAGTTTCTCCTTCTCCTCTCCTTGCAGGACCTGCCAGGCTTTGGGCTCTCCCTTTGCTTTCCCATCAGCTCTGCAGGAGTTTCACTGACCTCAGGATGATGCTGCTGAAACCACAGCAAAGCCTCACAGCCAAGAGGGAGCTCCTGTCTCAAAGAACCCCTTGGCAAAGGCCAGGCAAGGCTGGGAAGGAGATGTTACAGCCCAGGGCAAACCTGCAGAGTGCTGGCTCACAGGGCGTGGGGAGAGCTGGGATTACTGGGATCCCACAGAATCCCCAAATCCCAGAGTTTGGAAAAGCCCTCCCAGCCCATGCAGTCCCAGCTGTGCCCCATGCCCACCTTGTCCCCAGCCCAGAGCACTGAGTGCCACCTCCAGGTGCCACCTCCAGGGCTGGGCACTCCAAAGCTCCCTGGGCAGCCCCTGCCAAGGCCTGGCCACTGTTTCCAGGAAGAAAGAACATCTGCACAGATGTGCAGCCTGAGGCAGTGCCTGACCCAGGGATTCAGCAGCTGGATGTGAACTGGGAGAGGCAGCCAGGGCTCCTGGGGCTGCTCTGCTGCTCCCGTGCCAGCTGAAGGGGGGACCTGGGGTTCAGGGGACAGGGATGGAGCTCGTGGGGCACAGGAGTGCCCTGCTGGGCTCTGGATGACCTTGGAGTGAAGTGTTTGTGTTTGCTGCTGCTCCCTGCAGGAGGGGGCTCTGCCAAAGGACCCTGGGCAGCCTGGCCGTGACTCTGTGCCCCAGCAATCAGCACTTGGTGTTCCGTGGAATCACAGGATCCCAGACTGCTTTGGGCTGGAAGGGACCTTAAACCTCATCCAGTCCTATCCCCTGCCACAGGCAGGGACACCTCCCACTAGCCCAGGTTTGTTCCAAGTCCCATCCAAGCAAGCCTTGACGGCTGTGTCTGTTCCAATCTGCCTTTGCTAATCTAAGAACGACAGTGACTTTAAAAAAACCCCAAGCCAGCAAAACCCCACATGCAGGAAGTTACAAGCCATGATTTCCATCACTTCTCCCACTGCACATTTTTGTACAGATCTACTCCGCTCACCCCGTGAAAGTCTTAAAACATTAAACCAAGCATTGTTACCTGGTGTCTCCAAAAAGTGCCAGCGTGTTTCTGTTTGTATTTTGTGCTGTTTATTTGGGTTTTGTCCTGAACATTCCCCTGGGATCTCCTTCTTACACAAGTTTCACTTGCATGGAGATTGTGGCCCACGTAACCCCATGTGTGTTATCCCATGTTATCCCATGTATGTTATCCTATGTCATCCCATGTAATCTCATGTAACCCCATGTGTGTTATCCCATGTATGTTATCCCATGTTGTTATCCCATGTTTGTGAGCATTTGCTCCCCCCACCGCCCTGTCCCTCCCTCCCCATTCCCACAAAGAGCCAGACATGTCCTGGTGCTGGAGCAGCTGGTGTTTATTGGGTGTTTATTGGGTGTTAATTGGGTGTTTATTGGATGTTAATTGGGTGATTATTGGGTGTTTATTGAGTGATTATTGGGTGATCAGAGCCCAGGAGGGGTCCCCGGGGGTGTCTCCAGGTGCCAGGGGCTCAGTGGTACTCGTGGGCCAGTGCGTGGGCCACCACTCTCACCATCTTCTGCCAGGCAGCCTGGCAGGCAGGGGAGAAGTCCTTGCCGTAGTTGGCAGCCAGGACGACGATGAGGATGTCACCCAGGAGCTGGCATGGAGGGAGAGAAGCCGTGAGCTGGTGCTGCCCCTGCATCCCTTCCACTGTCCCGCTCTGCTCTCCGGGGAGGTCACAGCAAAGCAAGGAGCAGAGCAGCTCGATCCCGGCCCCGAGCAGGGCACCGGGCTCCTGGCACAGCCTGTGCCAGCCCTGGCATGCCCCAGGATCCCTGGGCGTGCAGGATCCTGCCCCCAGCACCTTCCTGTGCCTGCTGTGCTTGTCCTCCCTCAGCTCCCACTGGGTTCAGCCCTTCCCTCCCACCCCGACTGTCCCTGGGCCCAGGACCCTCCTGCCAAAGTGCCTGTGCTTTATTTCCCTTCTGGTGGAACCACTCCCTCCCAGCCAAGCTCAGCTCTTCCCTCCAAACCCAGTCTCAGCTCCAGGATGTTTCTTCTGGCCAGCACACATTTGTCTCTGCAGTTCTGCCCATTCCCCTGGATCTCACAGATCCCAGCCCCAGAACTCCTCTCTGTTCCCCCCAGATATGACTCTGCTTTCCCCTGCAGTGCCCCTGCCCTGCACAGGCTCTCCACAGCCCCAGCGTTTCTCTCGAGGTCCCTCTGGCTGTCAGACCCCTCTGGGACCCCTGGGGCACCTCCTGAGCCCAGACCCTCTCTCCAGCCCAGGCTGGGGCTGGGCACGGCTCACCCTGAAGTTCTCGGGGTCCACGTGCAGCTTGTCACAGTGCAGTTTGCTCAGCTGGGCAAAACATTTCTTGATGCTGTCCAGGTTCTTGACGGCCTCCGCGAAGGAGGTGAGCACCTTCTTGCCATGGGCACGGACCATGGGGTTGCCAAGGATGGCCGTGGGGCTGGACAGGTTCCCAAAGGAGGCAAAGAACCTCTGGGTCCAGGGGTAGACGATCAGCAGCCTGGGGAGAGATGCAGGGACACAAACAGACACTGAGACATTGGTGCTGCAGTGGCTGCAGTGTTTCCCTCTGCAGGGGCAGCCCAGCAGGTTCCCAGGGCTGCACCCACCTGGCCATGGCTGCACCCACCTGGCCATGGCTGCACCCACCTGGCCA
>VWZS01005829.1:44473-60025 GCA_013397075.1 Rhabdornis inornatus | reverse complement strand
CCTGCCCATAGCTGCACCCACCTGCCCAGAGCTGTACCCACCTGGCCAGGGCTGTACCCACCTGCCCACAGCTGTACCCACCTGGCCACAGCTGCACCCACCTGGCCAGGGCTGCACCCACCTGCCCATAGCTGCACCCACCTGCCCATAGCTGCACCCACCTGCCCATAGCTGTACCCACCTGGCCACAGCTGCACTCACCTGGCCAGGGCCTCGGCGCCGCACTCGGCCACGTTGACCTTGCCCCAGAGGCCGGTGATGAGCTGCTTCTCCTCGGCTGTCCAGTTCACCATGGTGCTGGCTGAGGGTTGGTCTGGGCTCCCTGAGCAGTGGGAGGATGTGGCTCCCCGGGATTTTTATACAGGCTTGGCCTAATCTCAGTCCCAGAGGCAGTGCTTGGGGCTGGGGGGGGAGCGGGGCTGCACGGGGGCAGATAGTGCCTTTGGACTCTGGCCAAGGGGGAGAGAGGCCCTTTCCCCCCTGTGTGTGACAGGACAAGCATCCCCTCGGCCCCCAGCACACAGCTGGGACCCCAGGGTGGCACAGGCAGTGTCCCTGCTGGGGACACCAGCCCCTCCTGCCCCGTGAGTCCTTGCACAANGCCCAGACCCTCTCTCCAGCCCAGGCTGGGGCTGGGCACGGCTCACCCTGAAGTTCTCGGGGTCCACGTGCAGCTTGTCACAGTGCAGTTTGCTCAGCTGGGCAAAACATTTCTTGATGCTGTCCAGGTTCTTGACGGCCTCCGCGAAGGAGGTGAGCACCTTCTTGCCATGGGCACGGACCATGGGGTTGCCAAGGATGGCCGTGGGGCTGGACAGGTTCCCAAAGGAGGCAAAGAACCTCTGGGTCCAGGGGTAGACGATCAGCAGCCTGGGGAGAGATGCAGGGACACAAACAGACACTGAGACATTGGTGCTGCAGTGGCTGCAGTGTTTCCCTCTGCAGGGGCAGCCCAGCAGGTTCCCAGGGCTGCACCCACCTGGCCATAGCTGTACCCACCTGGCCATAGCTGTACCCACCTGGCCATAGCTGTACCCACCTGGCCATAGCTGCACCCACCTGGCCATGGCTGCACCCACCTGGCCAGAGCTNCCTCGGCTGTCCAGTTCACCATGGTGCTGGCTGAGGGTTGGTCTGGGCTCCCTGAGCAGTGGGAGGATGTGGCTCCCCGGGATTTTTATACAGGCTTGGCCTAATCTCAGTCCCAGAGGCAGTGCTTGGGGCTGGGGGGGGAGCGGGGCTGCACGGGGGCAGATAGTGCCTTTGGACTCTGGCCAAGGGGGAGAGAGGCCCTTTCCCCCCTGTGTGTGACAGGACAAGCATCCCCTCGGCCCCCAGCACACAGCTGGGACCCCAGGGTGGCACAGGCAGTGTCCCTGCTGGGGACACCAGCCCCTCCTGCCCCGTGAGTCCTTGCACAAGGAATTGTGGAATCCCAGACTGGTCTGGGTTGGAGGGACCTCAAATCCCACCCCGTGCCACCCCTGCCATGGCAGGGACACCTCCCACTGTCCCGAAGTCCAACCTGGCCTGGGACACTTCTGGATGCTTCCCTGTGTACCCAGAGAGCCTCTCCAGCAGCTGCACTGGTGCCCCAGGGCACTCACCATAAACTAAAAACGTGGGTTTAAACTCCCTGAGGAAGAACTCCAAGGGCTTCTGTTTGGAGATCATTGAGCCATGGAGCCATTTGAAGGAAGTCTGCAGTGCTGGGCTGGCCCAGAGGCTGTTTGCAGCAGTGGCCACTGGCCCAGGACACGGTCAGTGACACAAGCTCGCAGTGGAGGATGGCAGGGTGAGCTGGGCAGGACTGCACCAACTCTGAGCCACCCTGCAGCCTGTGAGAGCTGGAAAAAACAAAGGAAGCACAGCCCAGGCAGTCCCAGCCTTGGGCTCACCCTGGTGCTTCATTCATTTCTACAGAAAGAGTTAATTTGATTATGTTTTAAACCCCTGCTTTCTGCCGAGGAGGCAGCAGCCTGGCTGGCAGGTTTTGGGAGGTCGAGCTCCCAGCACAGGGAGTGCCTGCTCAGGGAGGGGACACAGCCTGGGAGGGAAATGCTCCCCTCAGTGTGCTGAGCAGGGCAACTCCTGCAGCTCTTCTGGAGCCTGCAGAGTCCAAGGGACATCTCCTTTCCCCAGTGCAAGCCCAGCAACCCCTGGCAGCTCCCTGCCAGACAGAAACCAGGCCCTGCTCTCAGCCTGGTGTGGATTTCTGCTCAGGGCCCTTCCCTCCAGCATCCTTCCAGCTGGCTGCTCCCTTTGGTGCAGGTGGAAGGTCTCTGAACTCCTGGAATCACAGGATCATGGAATGGCTTAGGTTGGAAGGGATCTTTGAGACCATCTCATTCCAGCCCCCTGCCACAGGCAGGGAACCTTGTGCTAGCCAAGTCTTGGCCACACACTTTCCCCTTCCATGGACAGGAGCCTTCCCTTTCGGAGACAAGCCATCCCAAGGAGGGCCAGAGGCAGCCCCAGGAGGGCCTTGGTGGCCCAAGCAGGGTTTATTGGTCCCTGATTGCAGCAGTGTCCCCGCCAAGCTTTGCAGAGCCCTTATCAGCAGCCAGGGCATCCGTGCCCAGGCTCTGCCTGGAGCCAGGCCAGCCTCCATCTCCTCCAGAACATCCACAGCCTTGTGTCTCAGCAGGTCCTGAGGGTGTCTGCCTTCCTATTTTAAAATCCCAGAAGGTTTGGGCTGGGAGGGACCTCACAGCCCATCCATTCCCACCCCTGCCATGGCAGGGACACCTCCCACTGTCCCAGGCTGCTCCAGCCCCAGCGTCCAGCCTGGCCTTTGGATCAACTTAACACATCAGTAGCAAACTCTGGAGGGGTAAATTTCTGCCTAATCACTGAACCTCTACAAATTTATATCCTTGCAAATATCCCAGGAGGAGAGGCCCACGAGCAGCCACAGAGACACAGAACACAAGGAATTGCAGGAAATGTGGTTTTTATTGCCTGTCACACACAGGTGCCTCCCGAGGCTTTAGTGGTACTTGTGGGCCAGGGCATGGGCCACCACCCCCACCAGCTTCTGCCACGTGGCCTGGCAGGCAGGGCTGAAGTCCTTGCCGAAGTGGGCGGCCAGGACGATGACCAGGATGTCACCCAGGAGCTGCAGAGGGGAAGGCAGGAGGGAAATGAGGTCAGCAGGGTGCTGGGCACCCCTTGGCCCTGCACAGCCCCCCAGGACTGGGAACCCCAGTGGGACCCGGGGCTGTGGCCAGGGAAGGGCTGCCAGCTGCAGGACAGGAGCCCTGTGCTGGCCATGGTCACGAGTGTCCACCTGCTCCATCTCTGCTTCCTCACACATTTTCCAGCCCCCAGGCATTTGTCTGCCTTTCCTTTTTCTGCTGTGAAACCCCACACCCACTTCAGCCGAGGGTCAGGGCAAGGTCCACCCTCTACATCCCCAAAGCCAGGCTCAAACAGAGGCTGAAGCAGAGGCCAACATCCTGCTCCTTCTCTCCAGCCATGCCTGCACAAGCCCCCAAACCTTTAGAGAATTCCCCTATGTCTGTCCCCAAATCTGTCCTGGCAGCCCAGAGCCCAGTACTGCCCTGCATTATTGAATTCCCAACCTTCCCGTGCCCCCAGCTCCCACTGCAGCCAGCCATGTCCTGCTGGGTGACTCAAGTACAAGTTACCGGTGCCTGTTTGAAATGCCCCGGGCACTGAGGTGCTCTGAGGAGGGGGGGACAGAGGGAAAAGCTGCAAACACGGCTCACCCTGAAGTTCTCGGGGTCCACGTGCAGTTTCTCGCAGTGCAGCTCGGACAGTTTGGAGTAGGTGCCCTTGAGGTTGTCCAGGTTCTTGATGGCCTCCCCGAAGGAGGTGAGCACCTTCTTGCCATGGGCACGGACCATGGGGTTGCCAAGGATGGCCGTGGGGCTGGACAGGTTCCCAAAGTTGTCAAAGAACCTCTGGGTCCAGGGGTAGACGATCAGCAGCCTGGGGAGACACAGCAGAAGCACGGACACGGTAAAGCTGCATGGCTGCAGTGTTTCCCTCTGCAGTGCAGTGGGGCAGGTCCCAGAGCTGCACCCACCTGGCCAGAGTTCACCCACCTGGCCACAACTGCACCCACCTGGGCACATCCCACCCACCTGGGCACACCTGTACTCACCTGGCCAGGGCCTCAGCCCCGCACTCCTCCACGCTGACCTTGCCCCAGATGCTGGCAATGAGCTGCTTCTCCTCGGCTGTCCAGTGCACCATGGTGGCTCTGCTGGGCTGCAGGAGGGCACAGAGAGGGCACAGAGAGGACACAGAGCCTGGAGCTGAGCCCAGACCCTGCCTGGTTTTATCCCCTGGGCCAGCCCCAGGCCAGCCCCCCCAGCGGGGCCATTGGCTGTGGCCATGGGGGTCCTGGGGGTTGGGCTGGTCACACAGTGGTCACTCTGCACTGAGGTGTGGTCTTCCAGGAAAGCCCTGGGAGTCCTTAACAGGCCAGCCCGGGACACAGGACCCTCTTATCTCCCTCTCCTTCGGGCCTGGCTGCCTGCTCACCACAGCCATGGCCATCCCAGCCACCCCTGCATCCCTCAGAGAGCTGCTTTAGAACCACGGAATTGTCTGCTTGGAAAGGACTTTCAATCTTATCTTGTCCCACCCCTGCCATGGACAGGGCAACTTCCATTATGCCAGGATGCTCCAAGCCCTGTCCAGCCCGGCCCTGGGCACTGCCAGGGATGGTGTCAGTGAAGCAGAGGTCCCCTCCTCAGCTCCAGGTTTGCAGAACACCTGTATGGGCTGCCAGGGTGGGCTGGGAAAGGCTCCTGTGCTCTGGCCATGTGTGCCCAGCGTGACCCCTCAGCCCTCCCTCCCTGCTGGGAATTCCAGCCTTGCCCAAGGACAGCAGGAGCTGCTGCCCCAGCCCCACAGCAGAGCCCATTGCCACCAGGTCGAGGTCTGGCTCCAGGCTTTTGTTTGGCTCTGGCTGTCACCTGCACAGGTGATTTCCTGGCTTCCAGGCCTGCAGTGGAGCTGTGCTCCCGTGCTCAGAAAGGCAAAGCCAGGGTGCTTGAGGTGTCAGGAGTCCAGACAAAACCACAGACACTGGAATTGTTCCAGGCCAGGCTGAATGGGGCTTGGAGCAACCTGGGACAGTAGAATGTGTCCCTGCCCATAGCAGGGAGCTGGAACTGGCGGATTATCCAGCCCAAACCGTGCCATGCTTCTTTGAATCTGTGGCTTTGGGTCTGTGGGAGGGTTAAGGAGTCTCATCCACACCTCTGAAATCTTGGAATTACAGACTGATACTCATCCATTGATCTGAAAAGGCTGGAGAGGGACTTTTTACACGGGGAGGCAGAAATAGCACAAGGAGCAATGGCTTGGGCTGGATGGGATCTTGGGAATTAGGAATTGTTCCCTGGCAGGGTAGGCAGGCCCTGGCACAGGGTGCCCAGAGCAGCTGTGGCTGCCCCTGGATCCCTGGCAGTGCCCAAGGCCAGGTTGGACACTGGGACAGTGGGAGGTGTCCCTGCCATGGCAGGGGGTGGCACTGGGTGAGGTTTAAGGTCTCTCCCAGCCCAAACCAGTGTGGGATTGTGTGATCTCAGACCCACACAGTGGCACAAGCCCTTGATCCCCTTGGGGGATTCCCGTCTGCAGTCACATTTGAGCTCCTCACACAGGGTTCTATGGGACATTATGAATTTTTTCCGTGCCTGGGCTGTGGGAGAGGCCCTTGCACTGGCCCAGGCAGTGCTGATAGCTGCACTGGGGCTGTGGGGGCAGATAAAGGTATCACCCCATACCCAGCCTGGCTCAGCCCCTCACCTGCACTGCAGGGACACGACACACCCGTGCTGCCACAGAGATCTGGGCGCTCCAGAAGGTCCAAACTCATCCCCCAGAGCTCCAGAGAGTGTGATGGAATATGTGCAGCCCTGAATTCCCAGGCTGACATTCCCACCACGTGAGCCAGGCAGTGCTGGCTGGCAGCTGCTCACCCAGCTGGGCATGGCAAGAAATGCCTTCAGTGGCCTCTGCATTTATTGCTTCTCTGCAGCCTCGATTCCCTGGCATTGAAATTAAAACCAGACTGCATCTGGGGCTGTTCTTAGCAATGCACTCGCCTGGTCTCTGAAAGAAGATTCATTTTCAGCTCTGCAAGGCTGAACTTTAAAAGGGAAATGATAATGATATTTTTGTGCTGCCTCTGAAGCAGCAGCAGGGAAAAGCTCAGGGAGGGGCAGCAGGAGGGCGAGCCTGGGGCAGGCAGGACAACATCAAACACAGAGGCTGGAGGAGAGTGTTAACTGCAGCATCAATAGTATTTTTAAAATGTGGTTGGTAAATGCTGGGATTTTGGAGCCTGTTGAAAACAGGCAGAGACATGGCTTGGGGTGAGAATCCTGCAGGCCTGGGCCCACCAGGCTCTGGTTTTACTGGTGGGGAGCATTTTCATGGGTGGGTCATGATGGCCATAAAGAGCTGAGGGGAAGCAGGAAGGCAGAGGAAACAGGAGGAAGAGGGGATAAGCAATTTTCATCCAGACAGGTCCATTCCATGCTGCTGTCCTGTATTGATCCCTTTAATGGCTGCTTTCATCCCCACAGCAGCTCTTCAGCCTCTCAGTCCCTTCAGACGGGCACAGGAACAGCAGCAGGTGAATCAGCATTTAATGGGATTAGGGGATTGTCCCTAATCCCATCTCTGGTTTGCAGGGGAGAGTCTGTCATGGCAATGGCCTCTCACAGCCCCTCTGCACATTCCTACACCAGCTCCTTAATCCAGCCCTGCTCCACATTTATCCAACCCTGCCCCACATTTATCCAGCCCTGCCCCACATTTATCCAGCCCTGCCCCACATTTATCCAATCCTATCCCACATTTATCCAGCCCTGCCCCACATTTATCCAATCCTATCCCACATTTATCCAACCCTGCCCCCACATTTATCCAATCCTATCCCACATTTATCCATTCCTGCTCCACATTTATCCAGCCCTGCCCCACAGGTCCCCACTGGCCCCTGTGGCTGTGGCCAGTGTGGGACTGGTGCCTTGGAGGCCAGAGGTGATTTCCCACCACTGCAGATACCCAGGCAGGGCTGGCTGGGAATGGTGCTG
Source organism: Rhabdornis inornatus (assembly GCA_013397075.1). Classification (NCBI taxonomy): domain Eukaryota; kingdom Metazoa; phylum Chordata; class Aves; order Passeriformes; family Rhabdornithidae; genus Rhabdornis; species Rhabdornis inornatus. The sequence goes on along the minus strand of VWZS01005829.1, from coordinate 52,943 downwards.
GGGCAGCAGGGGATGGACACCAGGAACCCCTGGAAAAACTGGAGAGAGACAATTCCCAAGGCATGGAGGGACAGGACACAGGGAATGGCTCCCACTGCCAGAGGGCAGGGCTGGATGGGATTTTGGGAATCAGGAATTGCTCCTGGCAGGGTGGGCAGGCCCTGGCACAGGGTGCCCAGAGCAGCAGAGCTCCCAGCCAGATGCTCCCAGACTTTAGGGCAAGGGGCAGAGCAGCTGCTCTAAAGCCATTCAGGATTTAGAGTGGGTTTAGGATTCATTATCCTAATCCAGGATGTGGTCAGTGATGAGCCCAGGGAAATGCAGCGTGTCTGAATCAGCACAGTTTGCACAACTGTCCCTGCCTGGGGCTGGCTGCTGCCTGGACGTGGTAGAAAAGAATTTCTAGGAATGCAGTTTTTCCCTTAGAAGGGACAGGGGTAGTGGGAGACACCAGGAACAGCAGGGGTGTGAGGGCTCCACAGTGGAGACTCCAGGCTGGAATTTTAGAGCAGAGAGCTGGATGTCATCCCACAAGGAGAGTTGTCTCCTGCAGCTCCAGGCACTCTGCTTCCAGCACAAACACATTCCCATTTGTTTCTGTGCTGTAACCATCAGGGGAAATGGAGTGGAGATTAAATGAATTCCTCTCTGCCCCTAACAGAGTTCCCTCACTTCAGGATCCAGATTTAACCCTTGGTATCTTTTAGGTCTGACTCCAAGAGGTGTGGAGCACCCCTTGCTCTGACTGCTCCAGCTTGACCTTCATGCCATGTAATCAGAGAAACATGGAATATCCTGAGCTGAAAGGGACAGAATCCCAAATTCCTGAGGCTGGAAAAGCCCTCCCAGCCCAGGCAGTCCCAGCTGTGCCCCATGCCCACCTTGTCCCCAGCCCAGAGCACTGAGTGCCACCTCCAGGTGCCACCTCCAGGGCTGGGCACTCCAAAGCTCCCTGGGCAGCCCCTGCCAAGGCCTGAGCACCCTTTCCATGGGGAAATTCCTCCTGGAAAAGGACCTATAAGGACCATTGTGTCCAGCTTCTGGCCCTCCACAGGACCACCCCAAGAATCCCAACACTGGGATTGCTGGAATCCCAACAATCCCCAAGAATCCCAATACTTCTGATAACAAACACATTTGAATTGACTTGGAGCCTTTCACTGTATTGCTTTAATTTTATAGGAAATCTCCTGGATCTGGAATGTGGGTTCTGGGTGACACTGCTGGGGTTGGGGGCTGAGTGCAGCAGGAATGCACCAAGAACCTGCAGGGCACAGCAGAGACCTGCCCGACCCTGTTTGTCCATCCCTGTCCCTGTGTCCCTGCAAAGGGACCTGCCAGGATGTGCTGGGCCCTGGAGCCACCCCACAGGCTCGAGGAGTCCAGAGCTGAGTGTGGTGACAGCACAAGAGGCACAAGGTGAGGCACAAGAGCCAGGATGTCTGGGGAAAGCTAAATTTTAGTGAAAGTGCTTCTGAGTTACCCCTCACCGCCAGAACTGGGTGAGTCCAGAAATGGGCAGAAGCAGGATTTTTGTTCCAGACAAGCTGCCTGCAGGATGTGCTCACTTAGGGCAGAGGTTTTCCTCGATGGTTTCCTCTCCCCCCTCGCCCTTGCTGGGGTTCCACCTCTCGGGCTGTGGCTGCCACCAGCCCCCAGCCCAGGGCGGGAGGGGACATTGGAGGGGACATTGGAGGGGACATTGGAGGGGACAGCTCGAGGGTCGGAGGGGACAGGAGGGGAGGGCAAGGACAACGGGGGTGAGGGAGGCAGATGGCTTTTCCAGCTGTGCCCAGCACAAGAGCCCAGCCCAGCGCCCGTGTGGAGCTGCGGTGGCCCGGGCTGTGTCCCCTCTCCGGGGCTGTGTCCCCCCTCCCGGGCTGTGTCCCCCCTCTCCGGGGCTGTGTCCCCTCCCCGGCTGTGTCCCCTCTCCGGCTGTGTCCCCTCTCCGGCTGTGTCCCCTCCCGGGCTGTGTCCCCTCCCGGGCTATCAGCCCTGCCCTGCTGCCCCTATCGCCCGGGGCAGCCCCAGAGCCGCTCCCCAGAGCCCGCCCCGATAGCCCCGGGCTGCAGCCGCAGATAAGCCCGGCCCGGGGGGCACGGGCTGAGCAAACGGGAGGAAGGGTCCGCACAGGGGCTGGGCTGGGAGCCATGGACAGAGCCCGGGCACAGCTCTGCTCCGGAATCATGGAATGTTTGGGACCTTAAATCCCACCCAGTGCCACCCTTGCCATGGCAGGGACACCTCCCACTGTCCCAGTGTCCAACCTGGCCTTGGCACTGCCAGGGATCCAGGGACAGCCACAGCTGCTCTGGGAATTCCATCCCCACCCTGCCAGGGAACAATTCCTGATTCCCAAGATCCCATCCAGCCCTGCCCTCTGGCAGTGGGAGCCATTCCCTGTGTGCTGTCCCTCCATGCCTTGTCCCCAGTCCCTCTGCAGCTCTCCTGGAGCCCCTTTAGGCCCTGCCAGGGGCTCTGAGCTCTCCCTGAGCTTTCTCCTCTCTTCTCCATGGGGTACACTGAGTTTTCCCATCATGTTTTTCTCTCAGGGCAGGTGAGAGCTGTTACAGGACGGGGGTTCAGGGTTCCTCCATGCCACCAGGACAGGATTCACACCAGGACAAGGCGTGTGCCAGCACAGGGAGCAGGGATGGCACAGGACTCTCCTCAGGAGCCCTTTCCCCTGCTCCTGTAGCCATGGGGCTGCTGCCCCCTGCCCAGAGCCCGGAGCCCAGAGCCCCCCTCCCCATGGCCACTGAGGGAGCCCAGGGCTCCATGGACAGACTGAGCCAGGAAAAACACCTGCAGGAAAAGAACCTGCAGGGAAAGGATCTGCAGGAAAAGGATCTGCAGGAAAAGGACCTGCAGGGAAAGGACGTGCAGGAAAAGAACCTGCAGGGAAAGGACGTGCAGGGAAAGGATCTGCAGGAAAAGAACCTGCAGGGAAAGGACCTGCAGGAAAAGAACCTGCAGGAAATGCACCTGCAGGAAATGCACCTGCAGGGAAAGGACCTGCAGGGAAAGGATCTGCAGGAAAAGAACCTGCAGGATGTTGGTGGTGCCTGTGCAGAGCAGGGAACCCTCAGCAGTGAACCCCAGCAGCTCAGAGCAGGGGCCTTGCTGTCCCTCAGCCTTTGTCCCCAGCCCAGGTGAGCTCTGTGAGGTCTCACCTGTGCTCCCAGCCCTCACCTGCCTCAGGCTGAGCTGCCTCTGCCTCTCACTGCTTGTACAAGGGTCCCTTGGTCACAGCCCTGCACAGAAAGTCCCAGCATGGTCTGGGAGCCACGGGAGCTGTGCTGGACCTCACACTCCTGGGATGTTCTAACAAAAGGTTTCCTGTGTGTGGGGATGGCTCCAGGGGCACCAAGGCAGGCAAGGACTTTTCTCCTGCCCATGGCATGGCACCAGCTGGGTCAGAACATGTTTTATGGGTCTGGGTCTGCCTTTACAGCCTTTAGAGCTGGCAGTGGATAGAGCCAGACCTGTTCCTGGGTTGGGACTGGTTTTGGGAGGGCAGAGCTGACCTGACTCTAGATCTGACCCCAATCTTATTCAAGTAGCAGAAGTGTCTCTGAAAATGGGGTGGGATGTGGGGAAATCCCTCTGCAGAGGCTGAGTGGTTGTTTGGGGGCTCCCCCCTGCCCCAGGTGAGGCTCTGACCCCGGTCCTTGGGGCAGCCCTTGGCAGAGCCTGGCCCAGTGCCCAGGCACTGTGGGGTTCATCCCAGCACCCCAGTGGCCCCGGGGCTTGTGAGTGAGTCAGGGACTGGCCTGAAATCCTCACTCACTCTGCTCAGCTCTGCCTAGAACAGCACTGGGCACGACCAGGGAGTCCCAGGACACAGCTGGGATGGGATGGAGCCAGGGCAATCCCACACATCCCACAGACCCCATCACACCCCAGCCCAGGGCANGGGCTGTGTCCCCTCCCGGGCTATCAGCCCTGCCCTGCTGCCCCTATCGCCCGGGGCAGCCCCAGAGCCGCTCCCCAGAGCCCGCCCCGATAGCCCCGGGCTGCAGCCGCAGATAAGCCCGGCCCGGGGGGCACGGGCTGAGCAAACGGGGAGGGAGGGTCCGCACAGGGGCTGGGCTGGGAGCCATGGACAGAGCCCGGGCACAGCTCTGCTCCGGAATCATGGAATGTTTGGGACCTTAAATCCCACCCAGTGCCACCCTTGCCATGGCAGGGACACCTCCCACTGTCCCAGTGTCCAACCTGGCCTTGGCACTGCCAGGGATCCAGGGACAGCCACAGCTGCTCTGGGAATTCCATCCCCACCCTGCCAGGGAACAATTCCTGATTCCCAAGATCCCATCCAGCCCTGCCCTCTGGCAGTGGGAGCCATTCCCTGTGTGCTGTCCCTCCATGCCTTGTCCCCAGTCCCTCTGCAGCTCTCCTGGAGCCCCTTTAGGCCCTGCCAGGGGCTCTGAGCTCTCCCTGAGCTTTCTCCTCTCTTCTCCATGGGGTACACTGAGTTTTCCCATCATGTTTTTCTCTCAGGGCAGGTGAGAGCTGTTACAGGACGGGGGTTCAGGGTTCCTCCATGCCACCAGGACAGGATTCACACCAGGACAAGGCGTGTGCCAGCACAGGGAGCAGGGATGGCACAGGACTCTCCTCAGGAGCCCTTTCCCCTGCTCCTGTAGCCATGGGGCTGCTGCCCCCTGCCCAGAGCCCGGAGCCCAGAGCCCCCCTCCCCATGGCCACTGAGGGAGCCCAGGGCTCCATGGACAGACTGAGCCAGGAAAAACACCTGCAGGAAAAGAACCTGCAGGGAAAGGATCTGCAGGAAAAGGATCTGCAGGAAAAGGACCTGCAGGGAAAGGACGTGCAGGAAATGCACCTGCAGGGAAAGGACGTGCAGGGAAAGGATCTGCAGGAAAAGAACCTGCAGGGAAAGGACCTGCAGGAAAAGAACCTGCAGGAAATGCACCTGCAGGAAATGCACCTGCAGGGAAAGGACCTGCAGGGAAAGGATCTGCAGGAAAAGAACCTGCAGGATGTTGGTGGTGCCTGTGCAGAGCAGGGAACCCTCAGCAGTGAACCCCAGCAGCTCAGAGCAGGGGCCTTGCTGTCCCTCAGCCTTTGTCCCCAGCCCAGGTGAGCTCTGTGAGGTCTCACCTGTGCTCCCAGCCCTCACCTGCCTCAGGCTGAGCTGCCTCTGCCTCTCACTGCTTGTACAAGGGTCCCTTGGTCACAGCCCTGCACAGAAAGTCCCAGCATGGTCTGGGAGCCACGGGAGCTGTGCTGGACCTCACACTCCTGGGGTTTTCTAACAAAAGGTTTCCTGTGTGTGGGGATGGCTCCAGGGGCACCAAGGCAGGCAAGGACTTTTCTCCTGCCCATGGCATGGCACCAGCTGGGTCAGAACATGTTTTATGGGTCTGGGTCTGCCTTTACAGCCTTTAGAGCTGGCAGTGGATAGAGCCAGACCTGTTCCTGGGTTGGGACTGGTTTTGGGAGGGCAGAGCTGACCTGACTCTAGATCTGACCCCAATCTTATTCAAGTAGCAGAAGTGTCTCTGAAAATGGGGTGGGATGTGGGGAAATCCCTCTGCAGAGGCTGAGTGGTTGTTTGGGGGCTCCCCCCTGCCCCAGGTGAGGCTCTGACCCCGGTCCTTGGGGCAGCCCTTGGCAGAGCCTGGCCCAGTGCCCAGGCACTGTGGGGTTCATCCCAGCACCCCAGTGGCCCCGGGGCTTGTGAGTGAGTCAGGGACTGGCCTGAAATCCTCACTCACTCTGCTCAGCTCTGCCTAGAACAGCACTGGGCACGACCAGGGAGTCCCAGGACACAGCTGGGATGGGATGGAGCCAGGGCAATCCCACACATCCCACAGACCCCATCACACCCCAGCCCAGGGCAGGATTTGTGTGAGGCTCCTCTTCACAGCCAGGCAGAGAGGGAGCTCTGAGACCAGGACCGGGACCAGGGTCAGGACCAGGATGAGAACCAGGACCAGGATCAGGATCAGGATCAGGATCAGGACCAGGATCAGAACCAGGACCAGGATCAGGACCAGGACCAGGACCAGGACCAGGATCAGGACCAGGATCAGGATCAGGATCAGGACCAGGACCAGGGTCAGAACCAGGATCAGAACCAGGATCAGGACCAGGATCAGGACCAGGATCAGAACCAGGACCAGGGTCAGGATCAGGACCAGGGTCAGGATCAGGACCAGGACCAGGACCAGGACCAGGACCAGGACCAGGACCAGGGTCAGGATCAGGATCAGGATCAGAACCAGGATCAGGGTGAGGATCAGGACCAGGATGAGGATGAGGACCAGGATGAGGACCAGGACCAGGGTTAGGGTCAGGGTTAGGGTCAAGGTGGGGGGTCTCACTCTCATGCCCAGGACTCGAGCCCATTCTCTGCAGTTTTTGGGATGTTTTTGGGATGTTTTTGGGATGTTTTTGGGATGTTTTTGGGATGCTTTTGGGATGCTTTTGGGATGTTTATGGGCTCTCCCAGCACAGGCTGGTGGGATGAGTTTGCACAGGCTCAGGGTGCTGAGTCACGGTGCTGGCCCCAGCCTGGGGCTGTGTTGGGGTGATAACTGGGATGGCACAAACACGAGCCTGTGGGCCGTGATAAGGCAGCCCCTGGCCCCTGGGCAGTGTCCCCTTTCTGCTGAGTCACACTCTGACACAGCAGAAAACATTTCTGCTGAGCCAGAGCGGCAGCCAGGGCAAAACAGCCAGCTTTTAGAGTTTATTATTTCTTTTCCTTGGCAGAAGCAGGAGGGCAGCTCGGAGTCGCCAGCACGGGCTGCTCACCCCTGTGCCAGTGAGGGGCTCAGGAGCGTCCTGTGCTGTGCAGTCATTCCCAGAGGGATGTGGGACATTCCCGGCATCCAGCCGCTCTCCATCGCCCCTTCTGCTGCCCTGCTGCAGCTCTGGGGTGGGCAGGGTGTGTGCCCGGTGCCAGCTGCTCCTGGCGCCTCTCCTGTTTGAGTGAGAGAGGGAATTTCACTCCTCCTCCTCCTCCTCCTCCTCCTCCCAGAGAAGGCTCCCAGGGGATCCCCCGCTCCCCCCTGCCCTGTGCGCAGCTCCCTGCGGGGAAACTGAGGCACAAAGCCCCGTGGCTGCTCTCCAGAAATGCCACGAAGTGCCCATGGCACGGCAGAGCCCCTTCGGGAAAGGGAAGATCCCTTCAGGTTTGCTGTCCCACGTCCTGCTCCGGCCCAGGGACACAGCAAGGTAAAACCTTCCTCGGAATTAACAGAATTCCTTCAAACGGTTAAAATTCAGTAGTCAGAATCTTAGAATCATGGGATCCCAGACTGGTTTGGGATGGAAGGAACCTTAAAGCTCATCCCTTTCCACCCCCCTGCCATGAGCAGGGACAACTTCCACTGTCCCAGTGTTGACAATTTAGAAACTAAGAATTTTAGACTTTCTGTGCTGACAAGCACTAACCTGCAAAAAAACACTGCGTTTAACTTAAAGCCATAGAAAAAGCTTCCAAAATTAAATAATAAAACTAGAATTATAAGTGTATAGTTTAAATAAAAGTGTATAATATCACATAGTGAAATATTTAAATTTTAAAGTTTTAAAATGATATATATACAACAAAATTAAAGTAAAATAAATAAATTTTTAAAATTTAAAGCAAAAGTTTGTCTTTCTTTTTCACCTTCTTCTTCATAAATCTAAGTAATCTATTGTAATTAAATAAAAAAATTCTGCATTGCAGACCACAAGTAGTTAGATATTAAATTAAAAGTAAAAATAATTGTCATTTCTTAATTAAACAATTAATCCTTAAAAAGCCTTGTAAAAAAAAAGTCTCCATTTTTAACTTGCTAGCTTAAAGTACTGTAAAATTCAAAGTTTGTAAAAATGTAATATAAATAAAAATTAATAAAAATCTAAGTCCAAACAAAAATTCCATCTCACACGTTTAATCCCACTTGCTCCAAGCCCTGTCCAGCCTGGCCTTGGCCAGGTTTGGCCCTGGTTCTGCTGGATAATGGGGTGGGGGTGCAGTGTCCTCTTGACCAAGCCAGCCCCAGGCCAGGGAGGAGAGTGCAGAGCCAGCTGTGCTCCAGCTGTGCTCCAGCTGTGCTCCAGCTGTGCTCCTGCCGTGCTCCCAGTAACCCCAGTTTGGTCCATCCCTGTACAAACCCAGTTCATAACTCTGTGATTTGGGGGTGCCCCAGTAACTCAGTAACACACGGGTGGGANCCCTGTCCAGCCTGGCCTTGGCCAGGTTTGGCCCTGGTTCTGCTGGATAATGGGGTGGGGGTGCAGTGTCCTCTTGACCAAGCCAGCCCCAGGCCAGGGAGGAGAGTGCAGAGCCAGCTGTGCTCCAGCTGTGCTCCAGCTGTGCTCCAGCTGTGCTCCTGCCGTGCTCCCAGTAACCCCAGTTTGGTCCATCCCTGTACAAACCCAGTTCATAACTCTGTGATTTGGGGGTGCCCCAGTAACTCAGTAACACACGGGTGGGAAATGGGGCACA
>VWZS01005829.1:2699-44126 GCA_013397075.1 Rhabdornis inornatus | reverse complement strand
CACAGATAGGGAATGGGGCACACACAGATAGGGAATGGGGCACACACACAGGGAATGGGGCACACACACACAGGGAATGGGGCACACACACAGGGAATGGGGGGCACACAAGGAATGGGGGGCACACAGGGAATGGGGGGCACACACAGGGAATGGGGCACACACAGATAGGGAATGGGGCACACACAGATAGGGAATGGGGCACACACACAGGGAATGGGGCACACACACACAGGGAATGGGGCACACACACAGGGAATGGGCACACACAGATAGGGAATGGGGCACACACACAGGGAATGGGCACACACAGGGAATGGGGCACACACAGATAGGGAATGGGGCACACAGGGAATGGGCACACACACAGGGAATGGGCACACACACAGGTGGGAAATGGGGCACACACAGATAGGGAATGGGGCACACACTGAGGAGGAGCAGGGCTGGGTGGGCCTGGCCATGCCCACCTGAGCACTGCAGGTGTGGCTGTGGGGACAGCACAGGCACAGCTCTCTGGGACTCCTCTTGTCACCTGAGACCAGGGCCCGGGGAGTCCAGTGGGTCACTGCCATCCAGACCTGGTCCTGTGTGTGTGTGAGGTGTGGGGCGAGGGTCACAGGGGGTCAGGGTGGGATGGGGACATCAGGGGGTCAGGGTGGGACTGGCAGGGTCACCCTCCTCATCTGGGCTGTGTCCCAAACAGGAGCTGACCCCAGAAGCAGCTCCCGGGGTTGCCAGGGGACAGTCACAGAACAGTGGCTTTTGGGCTCTGCCATTAAGCAGCAGTGATGGTTTCTCTTTAAAGTCACACAAATTCTGTCCTGCCTGGTTTGGGCTCTGCTTCACCTGGAGCGTTCTGCCTGGCTCAGGCTGCACCATCAGCCTACTGGAACCTGGCGCTCCACAATTAACAGGCACTAATTAGGCTGCTGGAGCTGCCAGGGGATGCTGCAGCTCAGCGTCCTCAGCTGAGAACCACAGAACCACAGAGCCACAGAGCCACAGAACAACAGAACCACAGAGCCACAGAACAACAGAACCACAGAACAACAGAACCACAGAACAACAGAACCACAGAGCCACAGAACAACAGAACCACAGAACCACAGACCAACAGAACAACAGAACAACAGACCCACAGAGCCACAGAGCCACAGAACAACAGAACCACAGAACAACAGACAGCTTTGGCTTCGGCTTTGGAGGGACCTTAAAGGGCATCTCCTCCAACCCCCTGCACTGCCAGCGCCCTGTCCCCACGTGCCACATGTCAGACAATCTGTGCCCAGGAGACCCTGGCAGTGCCCTGTCCCCAGGTGAGCCCCCTGTGCTGCCCTCAGAGCTGTCCCCAGCCCTGTGCCTTGGGAAGGAGATCTTCCGTGGGTGCCAAAAGCCTGGGATGGGATGGGATGGGATGGGATGGGATGGGATGGGATGGGCAGTGCCAGGCTGAGCTCCCGGAGCCACAGCTCCTGTGTTGGTGCTCGGGACACTCGGCTGAGCCTCTGTGCCCCTGCTGAGCCCTCCCAGGGCAACTGGGGAGCCCCAGAGGTTACTGGGGAGCCCGGGGGGTTACTGGGGAGCCCCGGGGGTTACTGGGGAGCCCCGGGACCCCCGCATGGGCAGGCCCGGGAGCCCCGGTGCCCCGGAGGGAAGGGCGGAGCCGGGACCCCGCAGAGCCCCCCCCGGTCCGGAGCTGCCCCGGCCGGAGCCGCGGCGGAGAGCGGCGGAGAGCGGCTCGATGGTTCCCTCTGCTGGGACTGCGGGACGGGATCACGGGATACCGGGATACCGGGATACCGGGATCACGGGATCACGGGATCACGGGATCACGGGATAATGGGATCACGGGATAACGGGATAATGGGATCACGGGATAACGGGATCACGGGATCACGGGATAACGGGATAATGGGATAACGGGATAATGGGATCATGGGATAACGGGATAACGGGATCGTGGGATAACAGGATAATGGGATCACGGGATAGGATCATGGGATCATGGGATCATGGGATGGGGATGTGGGATGTGGGATGTGAATGTGGGATTTGGGGAGTGGGATGCAGATGTGGATGCAGGGTGAGGGAAGCAGATGTAGAGGCAGGAGATGGGATGGGATGGGATGGGATGGGATGGAATGGGATTTGGGATGGGATGCAGAATCCAGAGGCAGGAGGCAGATGCAGGATGCAAGAGGCAGGTGTGGTATATGGAAAATGCAGATGCAGGAGGTGGATGTGTGATGCAGGATGAAGGGCGTGGATGCAGATGTGGATGCAGATGTGATGCAGATGCTCCAGTCCCTGCTGCCCCCATCACCCTCAGCCTGCAGTGGGCTCCCCAGGTCCCCAAGGAGGGGACCCATCCCCACAGAGTCACACAGGTGCCCCATGCCAGACACACCCAGAGGCTCTTGGTGCCATGTCAGGATTTTCATGGAAAGGTTATTTCTTCTGGTCTTCCTTTTGGCACATTCCTCCTTTTCCTGGAGCAGGGAGACAGCCCAGAAGTCGGGTTCCCATGAGAGGGTTCTCTCCTGCACAGGAACCTCAGCGAAGCCTCTGCCAGAGACAGGACCCACCTGCCTTGGGGTGCTCTGGGGGGGTTAAAATGTCACCATGTCCCTGCTCCAAGGATCACAGAATCATTAAAGCTGCAAAAACCTCCACGATGAAGACAAGCTGTTTACCAGAGCCTGGAGTGCCAGGACACAGGGAATGGCTCCCACTGCCAGAGGGCAGGGCTGGATGGGATCTTGGGAATTAGGAATTGTTCCCTGGCAGGGTGGGCAGGCCCTGGCACAGGGTGCCCAGAGCAGCTGTGGCTGCCCCTGGATCCCTGGCAGTGCCCAAGGCCAGGTTGGACACTGGGACAGTGGGAGGTGTCCCTGCCATGGCAGGGGTGGAAGGAGATGAGATTTAAGGTCACTTGCCATCCAAAGCACTTCATGATTCCACGATTCTCTGGTGTGGTTTCACGTTTGTGCCTGGGAGCCCAGGCAGACCCACAGCAATCCCATCCCAGTGTGTCTGGGATGATCCATCAGGCAGCGACCCCACCTCGAGCTGGGACCTCCCTCCCCTGTCAGCTCCTCTGCGGACCCACAGGCCTGGTCCCTGAAGCTGCCAGTGTCTGGGAGCTGCGTTTGCTCTGCTGGTTAATCTTTAGCTCTCCTTTGTGCCCACAAGAATAACTGTTCTCACTGATAACCCCTGCCTGATCCCTGTGATCCCTGCAGGCTCTGCTCCCTAATTAACTGATGGGAATTGCTGATATCCCTGGCACAACAGCCGTGGGTATCCAGCACTCTGCTACAGAATTTCAGACTTTATTGAGGTATTTATTCATTCTTTTTTTAGCAAGGAAAGCAGGCACAGCCTCATTCTCCATTAGACATTTCTGTGGGAGGGAAATCAATAGAGGAAATTATGTTTGGTTCAAATATTTATGTGGTGACATCACTCAGGGTATGGGCATTTCTCCAGATTAACCACATCAGGTGTGCAATGCACAAAGCCACCTCCAACCATAGAAATGGCATGCACAGAGTCATGGAATCATGGAATGCTTTGGATTGGAGGGGACCTTAAATACCAGAGAATCAGAGAACCATAGAATGGAATTCCTGAGGCTGGAAAAGCCCTCCCAGCCCATGCAGTCCCAGCTGTGCCCCATGCCCACCTTGTCCCCAGCCCAGAGCTCTGAGTGCCACCTCCAGGTGCCACCTCCAGGGCTGGGCACTCCAAAGCTCCCTGGGCAGCCCCTGCCAAGGCCTGAGCAGCCTTTCCATGGGGAAATTCCTGCTGCTGTCCAAGCTGAGCCTGCCCTGGCCCAGCCTGAGCCTCTGTTCATCCTGAGAATTCACAACTCTCAGGTGGAATTCCATTGCCCAAGTCTGTGCAGTTATTCCAGTTGGCAGCAGGTGATGAGTCTGCCCTTCCATTTTTAATAAAACTTCTGCTCTTTCTCTTTCTGTGACCCCCCCAGCCCTGAGAGGCTCCAGCACCCACTCCTGCCCAACAACAGCCCCAGCTCCAGCCCAGCTCAGGCCACGACTGTGGGGTCACATTTGGCCTCCTGCAGGTCAGGACTGACCTGGTTTTTGCTCTGTGAACACTGGGACCAGCAGCAGATGTTGGCCGTGAGAAGGTCAGCAGTGGGAGAAGGATTTTTCAGGAATTTGTGAGTTTTGGACAGGCTGATGAGTGCAGTACTGGAGATGAGCACAGCACAGTGTGGGAGGTGCAGCTGTTCAAGGCCCTGGTCCTCAGTGGTGGAGAAAGCGTGCATGGAATACATCTCACCGAGGTTAATCAGGGGGATTGGAAATAAAACCAAAACCCCCAGATCCCATCCAGCACCTGCAGCCCCTCTCTGGCTGCTGGACTGAGACCCAGCCCCAGTCCCTGGGCAGGACTCCCCAGTGTGGGGCTGCTGGGAGCCCAGTCCTGCACAGCCTGGGAGCCCCAGTGCCCCCAGCAGCCCTCCTGCAAGTCCCTGGTGACACTGGGGTCCCTAGGACCCACCAGGACCCCAGACCTCCTGCAGTTCTCCTCTCCAGTCAGGCAGTCCTCATCTGCAATAAAAGCACTGCTTAGAATGGAATTGAACCCAAAATCTGCGGGGCAGGTCTGCTCAGGCTGTGCTCAGCACTGCTTAATTCCTGCTAATTATGGTTAATGGTAATGAGCTGTTGTGACTGATGAGTGTTTGCATTCTGTGGGATTGACTTTCTGAGCTCCACAGCCCCAGGAACTGCTCCCATTGCAGGCAGACGATGGTGCCCAGTGTGCCAGTCTGCAATGCCACCCTCTGAGCCCCCTCAAACAGCTCAGAGCCACTTCAGCCTCCCTCAGGGAGCTGGATCAGTGAAATCCCCGGGAAACCCTGTCCCCATGCCAGGTGGGAGCAAACAAACAGAAAAACACCATTCCCATGTCAGCTGGCAGTCCCTCTGACACAGACACTCGAGTGGTTTCTGTTTGTTTCTGCTCTGGAACTTTCTTTTCCTGCAGTGGAAGGTGTCCCTGCCTGTGGCAGGGCTGGATCTGGATGTGTTTCGAGGTCCCTCCCAGCCCAGCCCCTTCCATCTGTCCGTGGTTCTGTCCCCAGCCTGGCTGAGAGCTGTGACACAGGTCCTGCCCACTGCAGCCATAGCCCAGAGCGTGGCCACTGCTGGCCATGGGCTTTGCACTGACTTTGCAAGGTCCCAGGGAGCTGAGCCAGGCCAGCTCTGCTGCCTGGGAACTTGTCCTGTCCTTTGTTTTCACCAGCAGAGAAGGAAACTTTCCTGCAGATGATGGCAGTGGCTCTTCTGCTGCTCACTGTGTGGTGCAAACTTTGGTGGGCTGCAGAGAACTGCACAATTCTGTGCTGAGAGAGAGAGATTCAGGCCTTCAACACACGGAGGTGTGCACAGAAATACCTGCCAGGATGGCAGGGCCTCCAGGAGGGGACCAGGGTGTGGTGCAGAGGGGCACAGGGCAGTGAGAGATGGCACAGGCTGGTACTGGAGACCCCATGGCCACAAACAGCTCTGGAATGCTCAGTTAAGGAAATACAAGCTCAGAGAGGGACAAAAATGGTTTGGAGGTGACAAAGAGAGCAAAGAATGAGTGTCTGGTGTGGAAAAATGCAGCATTTTGGGGAAGGGGGGTGTACAGGGATACAGGCAGCACAGCAGGGAGAGATTCCCTGTGCTCTGCACTGTCCCATGAACAAGTTCCCCTGCAAGGACAAGGCCTAGACACTCACATGGGACAACCTGGGAAGTTTTTTGGAGAGATGGGGGGATCTGCACACCCATGAACTCGGTGTCTGTGCAGGAGCAGGTCACAGGAAATGTAATCCAGGGCAATGGATAATCCCCATCCCTGGAAGTGTTCCAGGCCCGGCAGGACAGGGCTGGGAGCACCCTGGGACAGTGGAAGGTGTCCCTGCCCATGCAGGGGGTTGGAATTGGATGGGCTCCAATGTCCCTCCCAACCAAACACTCCTCTGAGTCTGTGATTTCTGCTTTCCATCAATTTTTGTCTGGGTAAACATCAAGTCAACCAAGTCCCTGATGACCCTAAACGGTGATCCAGCTCCAGGAGCAGCTGTAAAATCTGCAGAAGAGCCTGGTGCAGAATGCTGGGCAGGAAGGAGTGAATGCTCTGCTCACCCTCAAATTCCTGATGTCCACTGGAGCAAGAATGTTAAACCAGGATTAGACCAGGACGTGTTTGGGAAGGGGCAGAGCCCTTCTGGGGCAGAGCCCTTCTGAGACTGAGCCTTTCTGGGACTGAGCCTTTCTGGGACTGAGCCTTTCTGGGGCTGAGCCTTTCTGGGACTGAGCCTTTCTGGGGCTGAGCCTTTCTGGGACTGAGCCTTTCTGGGGCTGAGCCTTTCTGGGACTGAGCCTTTCTCGAGCTGTACCTTTCTGGGACTGAGCTTTTCTGGGGCTGAGCCTTTCTGGGGCTGAGCCCTTCTGGGGCTGCACCATTTTGGGGCCAAGTCCCCTGTTCTGGTCTGTGGTGACTGCACAACACGAAGAACAGCTCCAGGGCAGGAGTGGGGTAAGGAGTGGGCATCAGCTGCTGGCTGAGAGGAGATCCAGTGGAGAGGGATCTGCCAAAAGGACCCAAAGCCCCTTGACCCATGGCCAGAAAGGGCAGAGGAACAAACTGCTCACATGCAGAGCAGGAACCCGAGGCCAGGGTGGGGACACTTACCTACGAAAAGTGTCCCCCAAAGCCCCAGGACCACCCTGTGTGGGTCAATGCTGGGGCCAGGACTGGTGATCTCCTTTCCTATCCAATCTCTCTTTTGCACTCTCCTGCCGCTCTCTTCCATTTTACTTTTTTATTTCTCTCACTGTTACAAAGTAGGAGCAAAACATGCATGGATTTCCACACCAGGCATGGAGCTGGCCAATAAAACTTGGTGAGCTTTGTTTTTTGGACCCTTCTGGCTTTTGCCATTCTTTTGTGACCATGGGCACCTGTGACTCTTGGGTGCTGCCTTCTGCACAGGAGTGGGACGTGACACCTGGTACGACTGAGTCACCCAACACTAAAACAACAGATTTCAAAGGAAAAGCAGTTGAGATGAACACACAGTGATGCACTGGGGAGAACACATCAGATGGGAGATGACAGGCTGGTGGCTGACAATTATCTCCCAGGAACAAGCTGTCACTGCTCTGACAATGTTACAACACAGTTCAGTGATCAGCAGTTCCAAAACCAAACCAGATATTAGAAATCCCCTGGCAAGGAGCAGGAAACGTGGCCAGGACAGTGCAGGGCATCTGGAACTGCCACAGTCCTGTGCCTCGAGGGGCAAAACTCTTCTTGTGGAGGGGCCAGAGGTGGCAAAGGGTCAGAAGAGGGTGGGGGAACATCTGCTCAGTGACATCTCCAGTGTGAGGGGCTGGAAGCTCGAGGAGGTTTTGGACCTGACAGGAGGGGCAGAGAGGGGGGGACAGGGACAGGAGGAGAGGGAACGGCCTCAGGCTGGGCCAGGGCAGGCTCAGCTTGGACAGCAGCAGGAATTTCCCCATGGAAAGGCTGCTCAGGCCTTGGCAGGGGCTGCCCAGGGAGCTTTGGAGTGCCCAGCCCTGGAGGTGGCACCTGGAGGTGGCACTCAGAGCTCTGGGCTGGGGACAAGGTGGGAAGGTCCCTTCCAGCCTCAGGGATTTTGGGATCACCAGAGCTGGGTCTCCCAGAGCCTGAGGTGCTCACACACGAGATTTAGATAGATTTGCTCCTCAGTGATTCATCAGTGAAACAGCAGTGCTGTGAGTGAAGAAAAGAGCAAATCATCCCCCCGAGGTGCTCAGCAGGAACACCCTGTCCCCACGCCGAGGGAAGGGCTTTCCCCAGGCTCTGGTGGCGCTTCCAGCACCCAGGAATGTGCTCAGGTGTTACAGCAGGTCACTGCTTCCCCTCAGCACCTGCATTTCTGCTTTGTGCTCAGAGCTGTTGTTCTTCCTTCTGAGGCAGCAGCCTGTGTGCCATTTGCTGCCTTTTGCATTTATTCCAGCATTTGTTCCATCCCCAGAGCCCTGGGTCTCTTCTGCCTCCTGCCATGGCCCAAACCCGTGCCCGATGCAGGGTGAGTGGGGGAAATGGGCTCTGTTGTGTTTGACACACCTGCCTTGGGGAAGAAACCCGCATTGTGCCCCAGGCAGGAGGTGCTGCTTGTGAGAGAGGCTGGACCAGCCCCTTGTCACCGAAACATCGTCCCCTGTGTGACAAACACTGCCACGGAGAGGGGGAAGCTCCTCCCCAGTGCCAGCCCCTGTGCCAGCGCCTTTCCCACCAGAGCTGCCCCAGGAGCTGCTGAGCTGGGTTTGTGAGGTGCTGTGCAGAGTTTAGAGGCTTTTTGGGCTTTAGGGGCATAAATGCAGTGAAAATGCAAGTTAGCTCCTTCCTGGTTCTCAGGTTCCTGTGTCTGCTTTTTCTGGGGTGTTTTGTGCTAGTTTTAATGCTGTAAATGCTTTGTCTTGCTTCTTTGTTTTGCTAAATTCTTAAAACGTGTCTGGTTTACATCCTTGTGCTGTGTCAACAAGGAATGGGCAGGAATGTTCTTGGTTAACTCTTGTTGGTTGGTTGGTTGGTTGGTTGGTTGGTGTGTTTGGGGTTGCTTTTTGGAGTGCTTTTTAGAAAATGACTATGAAATTGGTCTGTAGGTGGGCAGAGGAGGCCAAGGCACAGTGGTGTGTCTTTGATTGCCCAAATCAGAGCAGGCTGCAGCAGCCTGGCCCCGGGGAAGGTGACCCTGCCGTGGCAGGGGTGGGTGAGATGGGCTTTAGGATCCCTTCCAACCCAAACCCTTCTGTGATGGTTCAGGTCTCTGCTGCATTTGCAGGACAGGGTTTCCAAGCCTCAGACACAGATAAAGAAAATGTTTTCCTGTCTTAGCACAGTCCTGAAGTCAGCATGGGCATCCTGCAGCTGCTGGTGTTTGGTTTGGGGCTTTCTTTGAACACTCGTGAGACATCCCTGGACTCCCCATGCCTTGGGGCAGAAGGATTGGGGGCTGAAGCTTCTCTCTGGAGCAGTGGGGTGGCAGAAGGACCCCAGACAGGGTGGGTGTCCCAGAGCACGCCCTCCTCCCTCAGGGCTGATGAGCTGTTGGTCGGTGTGGGCTGTCCCAGGGCTGTTTGTGCCCTTGTCGTGCTGTGCTGATGATAACGTGGGGCTGACCTTGCAGCGTGCCCGGGGGGGCTGCGCTCCTGTCCTTGGTGCCACGAGCTGCTGCCAGGTCCCCAGGAGTGCCCAGCCTGCAGAGCAGCTCCCTGGCTGCTGCCTGTGCCAAACCCTGGCCTGGGCTGTCCCTCTGTCCCCTCTCCTGGGCTGTCCCCTCTCTGCACAGCTCTGTCCCCTCTCTGTCCCCTCTCCTCTCCTGGGCTGTCCCTGCTCTGTCCAGCTCTGTATCTCCCTCACCTCTATGCCCTCTGTGCACATCTGTGTCACTCATCCTCTGCTGTCCCCTCTCTGCACAGCTCTGTCCCCTGTCCTGGGCTGTCCCTCTGTGCACAGCTGTGTCCCCAGGATGGCACTGGCAGTGACACTGGCCCTGGCCCTGCTGGCTCCCGCTGCCGTGGCAGCAGGGCAGGACCCGCTGCTGAACGTGTGCATGGATGCCAAACACCACAAAAGAGAGCCCGGCCCCGAGGGGAGCCTGTATGGCCAGGTAGGAGCTGCTGCTGGGCTGGGTGGGGCAGCCTGGCCCCTGCACCTGCCTGCTCGAATATTATGGGCTGGATTGGGCTTGGCCACCACTTGCCTGAGGGATAAAGCCCGTGCTGGCTGGGAGATCTGTTTGTTTGAGCAAAAGGCCGGAGCAGGGCCAGTGCTGTGGGGGTTTGTCAGGTCAGTGTCACCCCTCTGCAACCCTCCCTGAAGCTCAGGTACCCCAGGGCACAGCAGGGGAAAGGTGGCGAGGGGAGGAGGGTGAGGATGTGAGGGAAGGATGCTGAGGGAAGGATGTGAGGGAAGGATGCTGAGGGAAGACTCTCAGCTGCTCCCTCTCAGTGTGGGAGATGCTCCTTGCTGTGCCCCAGCCCCTCGGGGAGGAGGAGGGGGTTTCTTGCTGTTCCTTGGGCTGGCACTAATTGCTGCTGAGGATCTGATCTCCTGCTCCTCCTCAGCCCTGCCTTGCTGCAGGGCACAGCTCCTCAGCCCAAAGTGACCCAGAGTTTGCTGGAGAAGATGAAAAGCTCTGGCTCTGAAGGCTCCTGGCTGCAGGCTGTGCCTGCCCAGCAGCACCAGCCCCTGCCCTGCTCTGTTGCAGTGCTCCCCCTGGAAGGACAACGCCTGCTGCACAGCCAACACCAGTTCAGAGGCTCACAAGGACCAGTCCTTCCTCTACAACTTCAACTGGAAGCACTGTGGGGTGATGCCACCCAAATGCAAGCGCCACTTCATCCAGGACATGTGTTTGTACGAGTGCTCACCCAACCTGGGGCCCTGGATCGAGCAGGTAGGATCAGATCAGGGAACCATGGAACTCCTTGGGTTGGGAGGGACATTAAAACTCGTCCTGTCCCACCCCCTGGCATGGCAGGGACACCTCCCACTGTCCCAGTGTCCAGCCTGGCCTTGGGCACTGCCAGGGATCCAGGGGCAGCCACAGCTGCTCTGGGCACCCTGTGCCAGGGCCTGCCCACCCTGCCAGGGAAGGATCTCTCTTCTGTATCTGGGGTGTCTCAACTTTTCCCACAGGGTAGAAAGATTCCAGGGACTTTTCTGGCCTCTGACTGATGGAAGAATTCCTTGTGCCAGGACACCTCTGTGCTGGGGCTGGAACTGCTCTGGGATCAGCTGTGGAGCCCACGGGAGGGGCTGGGGGCTCTGGGCTGTGGCAGACCTTGCCCTTGGCTTTCAGGGCCCCTCCCCAGCGTGGCTGTGCTGTGCCCTGCAGGCTGGCAGCAGCTGGCGGCGGGAGAGGATCCTGCGGGTGCCGCTGTGCAGGGAGGACTGCGAGCAGTGGTGGGAGGACTGCAAGGACGCCCGCACGTGCAAAGAGAACTGGCACAAGGGCTGGAACTGGGCAACAGGTCAGGGAGCTCTGGGAGCCCTCCCCGAGCCCCAGGCAGGGCACTGGCAGTGTCACTGTGCCAGGGGCTCACTCTCACTTCCCTGTGCTGCCCCGGCCCCGTGCCCAGCCCAGGTGTGGCGTGGCCGTGGGCAGGTGCCCTGCTCGTC
The DNA here is from genome assembly GCA_013397075.1 of Rhabdornis inornatus. Lineage (NCBI taxonomy): Eukaryota > Metazoa > Chordata > Aves > Passeriformes > Rhabdornithidae > Rhabdornis > Rhabdornis inornatus. Next base: position 32,924 of record VWZS01005829.1, on the reverse strand, counting down.
CCAGGGCAGGGCAGGGGGGCAGGGCTGGCCCGGGGCTCTCCCTGAGCTTCTCTCTCTGTCCGTGCCCAGGAACGAACCGCTGTCCCTGGGGCTCCATGTGCAGACCCTTCAGGCAGGTGTTCCCCCGACCCAAGGACCTGTGTGAGAAGATCTGGTCCAGCTCCTTCAGGTACAGCCCCGAGCGCCGGGGCAGCGGCCGCTGCATCCAGATGTGGTTCGACCCCGCCCAGGGCAACCCCAACGTGCCCGTGGCCAAATACTACGCCGAGAGAAAGAGATCCCCCCCCGGGCAGGGCCAGGGCCAGGACGTGGCTCCTGGGAGTGGCCGAGCTGTGCGTGCCGTGCCCTGCTCTGTGCTGCTGCTGCTGCCCCTTGTGCTGCTCCCCGGGGGCTGCGGGGTGCGTGCCTGGGGGTCCCTGTGAGCACTCTGTGAAGGGACATGGCCTGGGCTGCTGCTGCTGCCCTGCAAGCGGAGCTGGCACAAGGAACTCTGTCTGTCTGTCTGTCTGTCCCAGTGCTCAGCACAGGCTGAGTTGTTGGACCTTGACACCAGCTCTGCTGCTGACCAGAACAGGGATGTTCTTGCCTCTTGCAATCTCTGCTCTGTGTGGGAGCTGCTGCACATCTGTTCCCTCCCCATGGCCATGTGCTGGCTTGGCTGAGCTCTGGTGTCTGGTCCTCGGGCTGTTGTGACTCCCTGAGGGTGGCTGTGATAATAAACTCTTGCTCTGGGTCAGCCTTGTACTGATGTGGAATACTCCTGAGGAGNGGGTGTGGGGTCTGTAAATGTGGGAATTGGCCTGGGGGAGGAAAGATGATAAAGCTATAAATGGTTTGGATTGGTAGAGATGTCAAATCTCATCTCTTTCCACTCTCCTGCCATGGCAGGGACACCTCCCACTGTCCCAATGTCCAACCTGGCCTTGGGCACTGCCAGGGATCCAGGGGCAGCCACAGCTGCTCTGGGCACCCTGTGCCAGGGCCTGCCCACCCTGCCAGGGAACAATTCCTGATTCCCAAGATCCCATCCAGCCCTGCCCTCTGGCAGTGGGAGCCATTCCCTGTGTGCTGTCCCTCCATGCCTTGTCCCCAGTCCCTCTGCAGCTCTCCTGGAGCCCCTTCAGGCCCTGCCAGGGGCTCTGAGCTCTCCCTGCAGCTTCTCCTGTCCAGGTGAGCACCCCCAGCTCTCCCAGCCTGGCTCCAGAGGGGCTCCAGCCCTGCAGCAGCTCCGTGCCTGCTCTGGGCTCTCTGCAGCAGCTCCAGGTGCTCCCTGTGCTGTCCCCAGGGCTGGGGCAGCTGTGCAGGTGAGGTCTCACCTGAGCAGGCAGGGGAGCAGAACTGTCCTGGCTGTGCCAGGCAGGACCTCCCTGCCCTTGGCTGCAGCCCAGGTGAGCTGGCTCAGCCCTGCCCTGCCCTGGGCTCAAGAGCCCCCAGAGGCTCCCAGACCTGCAGGACCTGTGCAAGGATTTGCTGCTGTGCTTGTTTGGGGCTTTTCTTCCTCTCAGCAGAACTTCAGCAGCTCCTTGAAGGGAAATGAGGAGGGTGGGAAGAGGTGGATGCCCTCCCTGGAGTGGGGGAGAGGGGGTCCTGCTGCTTTTGGGGTTGGACAAAGCAGAAACCAGCCTGACTCAGCCTCAAAGTTCAACACCCTGAGTGTGGGGAGGGTGTGGCAGAGCAGGTGAGGTACCTGAGACAGGAGCCCCCAGGTGAAAGCACTGATCCCTTCCCTGGAGCTGCTGCACTGGCACAGCCCAGAGACACCTGAGTGCACCTCCAGGCCCTTCATCCTATAAAAACCCAGTCTCAGATTTTTAATCTGGGCATCTTCTAAGGCCCCTTTGCCTGATACCCTCTAGGGGTGCCCCTCAAGGTCACTTCTGAGGGGAGAGTTGCCCCCAGCCCTTGGTCTGGGTGAGTGACATCAACCTCTGCTCAATGACAGGGTTTGCTGGCTTTAATAGGATTGCTTCAGTCTTGTTTCAGATTGTGCACTGTACTGGTACCTGTGCTGTGCAGTAAATAATGCTGATTAACACCTCTTAGTCAAACCATGATCATAATGAATCACTTGTTTACACAAATATATTTGGGTTCTCATCCTTACATGAAGTCACATGAAGACACACAAAGGTTCAATCACAGCTGAGCAGTGCTTCAGGCACCAGTCACTGCAAGGCTGGGGCTGGATCCAGCCTCAGCAGACTCTGGGGAGCAGCTCAGGGAGCCATGGAGCCCTGCTGGGGTGGGGTGGTGGTTTTGGGGTCTGTGGGGGTGTCTGGGGGTCCTTTCTGCTCCTCCTGACCCAGGGGGAGGATCTCATGATGAACTTTGTCTCCAGGCCTGCCTGGGCCAGGCCAAGTCCAGGCTGCAAAGCTCTGTAGTACTTCGAGTATTTTCAGGAGTTTTTAGATCAGAGCAGCTGTTTCCAGAAGCTTTTCTGGCTGATTTTTATTTTAAAATGTTCCTAATGATGTTCCTAGCCTCTGTCACAGCTGATCACTAATTCCTTGCCTTTACATGAAACAGAGAAGCACTTTCCCTCTCTAACTTAAATATGATGCATTTAATCGAATTGCTCTAAATATAATATCTTGTCTCCAAAATTTGCAGGTGGAGCCCACAACTGACCAGGGCTTAGAGATGTTTTGTAGCCCATGTGTGGGGTGTGAGGTTTGCCCTGCCTGCCCCAGGTGGGGCCAGGGAAGAGGGAACACTGGGAGTGATTCCTGTGATCCCACAAAGGACAAAAAACAAACAGCTCAGAAGGCAAAGCTGCTCGAGGGGAGGGAGGATCTGCTTTGGGCAATTCCTGCTTGCTGGGTTTGGTGTCTGTGTGGGCTCTGCTCAGCTCTGCCACTGTGCCCAAAGATCCCCAGGTTCTTGTCCCTGGAAGGACACTGGGATCCTGCAGAGCAGTGCTGAGATCTCCTCCTGTCCCAAATCCAGAGCAGTGCTGAGATCCCCCCCTGTCCCAAATCCAGAGCAGTGCTGAGATCCCCCCCTGTCCCAAATCCAGAGCAGTGCTGTGATCCCCCCCTGTCCCAAATCCAGAGCAGTGCTGAGATCCCCCCCGTCCCAAATCCAGAGCAGTTCTGTGATCCCCCCCTGTCCCAAATCCAGAGCACTGCTGAGATCTCCCCCTGTCCCAAATCCAGAGCAGTGCTGAGATCCCCCCTGTCCCAAATCCACACGGGCACCTGTTCCTGGAAGCAGACCTGAGCTCATGGTTTCCAACCCTTCACAGATTTACCCTTCCAAGCTGCTTTGGGATGAGCTCCACGAGATGCTGCAGCCAGGCTGGAGGCACTCCCAGCTGCAGACACTCCCTGGACACCCCTAAGGTTCTGTTCTCAGCAATCCCTCCCAGCCCTGCCCGGTTCTGTGGAGGGACTGTGCAGGCTGGCAGGGAAACAGCCCCGAGGAGGTGCCCAGAGCAGGGGCACACAGGGGCTGGTGGCTGCCCTGGGGGAGGTGACAGGGAGTGGGGCCAGCGAGGGGACACTGGCAGCACAGAGGGGAGGGGTCCTGGCCGGGGCAGCAGAGCCTGAGCTGGGCGGGGCTGGGCTAAACTGGGCTGGGCTGGGCTGGGCAGAGGGGATGCACAGCTGGGCTGAGCTGAGCTGGGCAGAGGGGATGCACAGCTGGGCTGAGCTGAGCTGGGCAGAGGGGATGCACAGCTGGGCTGAGCTGAGCTGGGCAGAGGGGATGCACAGCTGGGCTGAGCTGAGCTGGGCAGAGGGGATGCACAGCTGGGCTGAGCTGAGCTGGGCAGAGGGGATGCACAGCTGGGCTGAGCTGAGCTGGGCAGAGGGGATGCACAGCTGGGCTGAGCTGAGCTGGGCAGAGGGGATGCACAGCTGGGCTGAGCTGAGCTGGGCAGAGGGGATGCACAGCTGGGCTGAGCTGAGCTGGGCAGAGGGGATGCACAGCTGGGCTGAGCTGAGCTGGGCAGAGGGGATGCACAGCTGGGCTGAGCTGAGCTGGGCAGAGGGGATGCACAGCTGGGCTGAGCTGAGCTGGGCAGAGGGGATGCACAGCTGGGCTGAGCTGAGCTGGGCAGAGGGGATGCACAGCTGGGCTGAGCTGAGCTGGGCAGAGGGGATGCACAGCTGGGCTGAGCTGAGCTGGGCAGAGGGGATGCACAGCTGGGCTGAGCTGAGCTGGGCAGAGGGGATGCACAGCTGGGCTGAGCTGAGCTGGGCAGAGGGGATGCACAGCTGGGCTGAGCTGAGCTGGGCAGAGGGGATGCACAGCTGGGCTGAGCTGAGCTGGGCAGAGGGGATGCACAGCTGGGCTGAGCTGAGCTGGGCAGAGGGGATGCACAGCTGGGCTGAGCTGAGCTGGGCTGGGCTGGACAGAGGGGATGCAGAGCCTGGCATGCACTGCAGGCAGATGGACAGGAGCTGTCTGGTCTCAGCCCTGTCCCAAATTTCTCTCTACACCCTGGGGTGTCTGATTCCTGTCCCTCTCATGGATTTGCCCGAACAGCCCCAGGGGCATGGGCGGGAATGTCCCATTCCCTGTGGTGTCCGTGATTGTTCCGAGGACAGCAGCAATGGCACTGAGCAGGAGCCACACTGCTGAAGATCTGCACTCTGTGGGTGCTTTATTTGCTTTTGTTTGTCTGGGTTTTGTCGCTGGAAGCACTGGGCCTCAGCAGGGTGGGCTGGGGAATACTGAGGTGGTGGCATCTCCTTGTCCCACCCCTGGCAGTGCCCAAGGCCAGGCTGGACACTGGGACAGTGGGAGGTGTCCCTGCCATGGCAGGGGTGGCTCGGGGGGGCTCTGAGGTCCCTCCCAGCCCAAACCATTCCAGAATTCTCACGCTGCACAAGGACAATGCCCAGGAGGTCGTTTCAGGAACCCATGAGGTTCATTAGAGATGGAATCAAAATAGCAATTTTATTTTTTTTTCCCCAAACCTCCCCAATGCCAGGAGTAGGCAAGAAGGGCACTGGAAGGCACCAGGCATAAATTCCCACCTTTGTGGTGATCCCTGGCATGAGGAAAAACCAGAAGTGAAGATTTACAGAAGGTAATGGCACAAGCGTGGAAAGCAGAAGAGAAGGATGGGAAGGCAAGGAGTGATTTGCATTCAGCAAGGGGCAGGTTGAAGTACAAGCTGCTCTGTTCCTCAAATGGTGGGGAAGCACGTGGAGTGATGGATGGTGTCACCAGGCATGGCAGTGACTTGGCTTTTTGTTATAAATTATTTTTAACATCAGCAGCAAAGTAAGAAATCAGGGAGAACAGGGAAAAAATAAAAGCTAATAAAACAGATGGTTTAAAATTAGCAGGGCAGGGTGACAATTCCCCTGGGAGCACTCAGAGAGGGGCAGGAGCAGCCCAAGGGCTGCTGGCAGAGATCCTGGAGGGTGAACAGAAGATAAATGGGAATAAAAACCAGCATGGAGTGAGACCCAACTACCACAGGAGATGTGAAAAAGGGCAAAGAACCACTGGGGTTAACATAAATTCCTGAAAAGCAGTGAAACAGAGCAGCCCAGTCCTTACAGAGCACACACGGCAGCAGTGAGAGAGGATTTCTCAGAACAAACTGTGACAAATGCAGTAATTCCTGCTCCTGGGCCAGGGCACAACCAGGGATTCGTTTGGCCCTGGCTGCAGCCAGGGCTGGGACACAGGAAAACAGGAATGACCTCAATGAAACTGCCACAGAAGGGAGGACAAAACTCCTTTGGAAAATGCAGTTATCCATTATTCCTTGTGAGGGTGAAGGAAGGGGTCTGGTGTCTGCAGCTCTTCATTAACTGCTTTCATTAATGAGCTCTTCAGAACCAGCCAGCTTCGGGGTGTGGATGTTGATTTTTGGGGTGTGGATGTTGATTTTTGGGGTGTGGACGTTGCTGTTGTCATTCTGGGACATAGATCTGATGTTCCCTGGAAGATCTGGCCTTTAATCCCTGTATTCCACGTGAATGCACCAGGCTGAGGGTTTATTTACTGCTGGCAGTTCTTGGTGTAACTCCAGCCTCCCTCTGGTGCTTCCACAGCCCCAAACCCAAGGGGAGGCACCTTCCATGAGGGAGCACAAAGACCCATTAGAACAGAATAATTAAAATTGCTCAGGATGTGAAGCACAAGGGCTCCTTTCAGCACAAGGGTTTTCTGGAGGTGCCATCCAGGAATTTTGGACCAGATTTCCTGCCCACCCCTCTGGGTTGGTTTGGGTGAGCTGTTGCCTTTCAGGGGAGCAGATGGACTGCACAACCTCTCAAGGCTCCTTGTATTCCTGCTTTTTGTATTTCCATCACAAATTTCACATTAGATATTTATTTTCCACCACTGCCCTGCACATCTCATTGGCTGTTTGTGCATTTTGAGGTTCCTCACGTGCATCCAGGACAGCTTCTCCTGCTGGACATGGCTTCATCTTCACTTCCAGTGAGAGGGGGTCTGGGATCACAGAATCCCAGCAGGTTTTGGGTTGGAGGAAACCTTAAAGATCATCTTGTTCCACCCCCTCCGTGGGCAGGGACTCCTCCCACCAGAAGGCTCCACCAACTTCTGGGTGTTATTTCAGTGACAAGAAATGGCTGGGTCTTGGTGAGGAGCCACCAACCCTTCCTGAATTTCCATCAGCAAATCCCGTGGGCTGGTTGGATTCCTCAGCTTTAAAAAAATAAACACATACCTAAAGCTGAGGAGGAGGTGGGTTTGTTTTTCTTGAGCATCCTGGATTTAAGCCAGACTTTGCACTCTGTGAGTCTCATCCAGACTTAGTCTGGTGAACTGACCTGGAGCAAAGATGTCGCTGCAGGAATGCTGAGAGTTATTAGAGAGTCAGTCCAGGAGGGGCTGAGGGAGCTGGGAAGGGGCTGGAGAATTCCTGAGGGAGCTGGGAAGGGGCTCAGGCTGGAGAAAAGGAGGCTCAGGGGGGACCTTGTGGCTCTGCACAAGTCCCTGCCAGGAGGGGCAGGGAGGGGGGGTCGGGCTCTGCTCCAGGGAACAGGGACAGGAGGAGAGGGAACGGCCTCAGGCTGGGCCAGGGCAGGCTCAGCTTGGACAGCAGCAGGAATTTCCCCATGGAAAGGCTGCTCAGGCCTTGGCAGGGGCTGCCCAGGGAGCTTTGGAGTGCCCAGCCCTGGAAGTGGCACCTGGAGGTGGCACTCAGTGCTCTGGGCTGGGGACAAGGTGGGACTGGGGCACAGCTGGGACTGCATGGGCTGGGAGGGCTTTTCCAGCCTCTGGGATTTGGGGATTCTCTGATTGCTGGCTGCACATGGATTTTCCCTTCAGAACTCTCCATGCAGACAAGGATTCCCCTCCTGACTCCCCTGTGGGGCCACAAGGATCCCTAAAAGCATGAAAGATCAAGCAGAGAGAAAAGTGTGCCCAGAGGCTGGTTTTTCATCAGCACATTTTATGGAAAGAAGGTTCTTCTGCAAGATTTATCTCCTAGCTCCAGCCTTTGGGCTAATGAAAGAAATTATCTCTCTTGACAAATAAAAATACAAAAGGCAGGGTCAGGCATCTGATAAAATCCCAGTTTTCAGAAAAATGCATTGTTAATTGTGGTTGTTTGCTGGAGGGAGAAGTGGCCCAGCATTAAAATGATTCACTTTTCTGAAATTTATCCAGAACCGTTTTCTGACGCTGAATCCATCACTCCCCACAGCAAAACCACGTCCCTCTGATGGGTGAGGCTGGAATAATTGCTGCTGTGGCAGCTCTGCTTCCCGGCTGAGTCACCCTGATCCAAAGGCTCTCAGTGTCCAGGCCGCTGCAGGGGTCAGCAATAAATGTCACCCACAAGGCCTGGATTCCCAGAACTTGTGGTATTATGAGATAAGCTGGATAATAAAACCCCCATAACGCTGACCGTGGGGCACAGATCATCCTCCACCTGGCTGTCATTGCAGCAGAAAGGAGAAGCAAAAAGCAGCAGTTCAGCAGTGGGAGTGCCCAAAAGCAGGACTTTTATACCCAAGAAGTGCTTGAGAGAACTCACCCTGCTCTCAGCCGAGCTCTTCCATCGGTCTCTGGCTGTTTCCTCCTTGGATCTCTTTTCCCCAGCTCTGCTGGCACACCCTGCAGCAGGGGAGCCTCTCCCTGGCTCTGCTGACAGCCCCAGGTCAGAGCCAGTCACACCCTGCCAGTCACACTGCTGTGTTTGAACCTGCTCAAACCCCACTGTCCCTGTGCAGGACACCTGGCACCCACCACTCCAGGGGGACAAACACAGCCTGGCACTTCCCAGGCCAGCCTGTGCCACAGAACAGTCCACAGGTGTAGGAATTCCAGGAAGAGTAAAGGTCTTGGTTTCCAGAATGGGAATGTGGTTAAAGGGAAGAGCCTGGGAACAACATGGATGGGTCCTGATCACAGATTTCGGTTTTCCCTGGTGCCAGCTGCCATCTGGGATTCTCCTGAAGAACCTGGGGAGTGCAAGGTGTTCCCCCCTGCCTGTGGTGGAGGGATGATGGACGGATGGATGGATGGAGGATGGATGATGGACGGATGGATGGATGGAGGATGGATGATGGACGGATGGATGGATGGAGGATGGATGATGGACGGATGGATGGATGGAGGATGGATGATGGACGGATGGATGGATGGAGGATGGATGATGGACGGATGGATGGATGGAGGATGGATGATGGACGGATGGATGGATGGAGGATGGATGATGGACGGATGGATGGATGGAGGATGGATGATGGACGGATGGATGGATGGAGGATGGATGATGGACGGATGGATGGATGGAGGATGGATGATGGACGGATGGATGGATGGAGGATGGATGATGGACGGATGGATGGATGGAGGATGGATGATGGACGGATGGATGGATGGAGGATGGATGATGGACGGATGGATGGATGGAGGATGGATGATGGACGGATGGATGGATGGAGGATGGATGATGGACGGATGGATGGATGGAGGATGGATGATGGACGGATGGATGGATGGAGGATGGATGATGGACGGATGATGGATGGATCACAGAACCACAGAGCAGCCTGAGCTGGAAGGATCCTCCAGGATCACCCCCAGGGATCACCCTGCCCTGCCCAGCCCCCCCAGCAATCCCAGCCTGGGCATCCCTGGCAGCTCCTGGAGCTCTGGCAGCCTCGGGGCCGTGCCCATTCCCTGGGGAGCCTGGGCAGTGCCCAGCAGCCTCTGGGGGAAGAACCTTGCCCTTCCTAGAGGTGATCCTCAAGGTCCCTTCCAACCCAAAGCATTTCACGTGCTGTGATTCCTGGGCAGCACAGGTGGATCTGTGTGATCTGCAGGTGTCAGGGACCCCCTCAGCGCCCAGTGCTCCCTGTCCCGTGTGTCTGACCCCCAGGGCAGCCTGGGGAGGGGAGGGAGGCTGTGGGACTGTGCTGGGGTGAGGAGGGGACAGACACGAGCTCCCCACAGGGCCCTGGGTGTCACAGCAGCACCCTGGGGGACGCTGGAGGTTCCCAGTGGCCCATCAGTGAGTGGCTGAAGAGTTTCAGGCTCTGCTGTTGTACCCTTTAACTGCCAGAGCTGGACTGCATCTCACACAGCTCCTTTCACTTTCCTTTAAGCCACAAAAGTCTTGATCTGAAAACTCAGGAAACAGATGCTCTCACCTTCCATTCATCCTCTTGGGGAGGAAAAGGGTTTTAGGAGCAGGCAACAAACACGACCAAAAAGTGTAAAATAATTCCCATAAAGGGAGATGTGGGTGAACCCAGAGTGTCCAGCCTGGAAGCAGAATGGCTGGAGGGAGGAGAAGAGCTCTGTGCTGTCCTGGGTGGCTGGAAGAGGTCACTCAGGTCTAATTGCTTGCTATCCCTTCATGCAAGAACTAAGCTGCATTAAATAAAATAGCAGGTGGCAAAATTAAAACCAGTTACAGGAGGCATTTTTGCCTCAGCAGGATTAATCTTTGGAACATTTTGTCAGAGCAAAATACAAACACCAAAAGTCTGCAGAGGCTTCACCAAGTGGTGAGAGAAATCCACAGGAAAAACAAATCCATGAAAGAATATTCCCCACAAGAGATCTGCTGGCTCAGGGAGCACCAGAGGCTCAGATGGAGGGAGGCTGGCAGAGAAGTGACCCCCTGTGCTCGCCAGGTGCTTTTCCTACCTGAGCACTGCCCAGGGCCCAGCAGCAGCCAGCAAAGGGGGCTCAGGGGGGCAGGGGCTCTGCAGAGCCAGGACAGACAGACAGACAGACAGACAGACAGCAGCTACAGTCCCAGAGCCAGCANGTGGCAAAATTAAAACCAGTTACAGGAGGCATTTTTGCCTCAGCAGGATTAATCTTTGGAACATTTTGTCAGAGCAAAATACAAACACCAAAAGTCTGCAGAGGCTTCACCAAGTGGTGAGAGAAATCCACAGGAAAAACAAATCCATGAAAGAATATTCCCCACAAGAGATCTGCTGGCTCAGGGAGCACCAGAGGCTCAGATGGAGGGAGGCTGGCAGAGAAGTGACCCCCTGTGCTCGCCAGGTGCTTTTCCTACCTGAGCACTGCCCAGGGCCCAGCAGCAGCCAGCAAAGGGGGCTCAGGGGGGCAGGGGCTCTGCAGAGCCAGGACAGACAGACAGACAGACAGACAGACAGCAGCTACAGTCCCAGAGCCAGCACAGACAGACAGACAGACACCAGCTCCCATCCCAGAGCCAGGACAGAGGGAGGAGCTGCCTGGAACGGCTGCAGCCCTGTGCACATCCCTGGGGCTGAGGCGACAGGAACCTGGGCAGGGACAGGAGCCTGGACATGGACAGGAGCCTGGGCAGGGACAGGAGCCTGGGCAGGTGACAGGAACCTGGGCAGGGACAGGAGCCTGGGCAGGGACAGGAGCCTGGGCAGGTGACAGGAGCCTGGGCAGGGACAGGAACCTGGGCAGGGACAGGAGCCTGGGCAGGGACAGGAGCCTGGGCAGGTGACAGGAGCCTGGGCAGGGACAGGAACCTGGGCAGGGACAGGAGCCTGGGCAGGGACAGGAGCCTGGGCAGGTGACAGGAGCCTGGGCAGGGACAGGAACCTGGGCAGGGACAGGAGCCTGGGCAGGGACAGGAGCCTGGGCAGGTGACAGGAGCCTGGGCAGGGACAGGAACCTGGGCAGGGACAGGAGCCTGGGCAGGGACAGGAGCCTGGGCAGGTGACAGGAGCCTGGGCAGGGACAGGAACCTGGGCAGGGACAGGAGCCTGGGCAGGGACAGGAGCCTGGGCAGGTGACAGGAGCCTGGGCAGGGACAGGAACCTGGGCAGGGACAGGAGCCTGGGCAGGGACAGGAGCCTGGGCAGGTGACAGGAGCCTGGGCAGGGACAGGAACCTGGGCAGGGACAGGAGCCTGGGCAGGGACAGGAGCCTGGGCAGGTGACAGGAGCCTGGGCAGGGACAGGAACCTGGGCAGGGACAGGAGCCTGGGCAGGGACAGGAGCCTGGGCAGGTGACAGGAGCCTGGGCAGGGACAGGAACCTGGGCAGGGACAGGAGCCTGGGCAGGGACAGGAGCCTGGGCAGGTGACAGGAGCCTGGGCAGGGACAGGAACCTGGGCAGGGACAGGAACCTGGGCAGGGACAGGAACCTGGGCAGGGACAGGAGCTTGGGCAGGTGACAGGAGCTCGGGCAGGTGACAGGAGCTTGGGCAGGTGACAGCCCATGGAAGTTGGGAATCCTTCACCATCTCTGCCCCCAGCCAGGCTGGAACAGCTCCTGAGCTGCTGATCCCACAGCCAGGAGGAAACTCTGCCCCAGGAGCTGCTGCTCCACGGTGGCTCTGGGGCCAGAAGGTTCCCAGGTCCTGTGGAGAGTCATTCATGCTGGGGTTTAGATCTACCACCCTAAAAAAGGAGAGGGCAGTACAGATAACCTGGGGTCATCTATAATCCCAGATGCTGGGAGCCCCAGGTTGTGCTGGGATGTGGCTGTTGTAGGGAATCACAGAGTCACGGGGTTGGTAAGGCTGGGAAAGATCTCTGGAGTTATTGAGTCCAACCGATGCTGGAAAGGCTGAGCTGGAACAGAGACCAGACAGAGCAAAAGGGATAGAATATGAATTTATTGAAAGGAATAAAATGGGAATTTATTGAAAGGATACACCTTGGGCAGTGCAAGAGCCTGGATGGGGCTACACCCAAATCAAATCCAAGATGGATCCTGGTCACGAGTTTTTACACTTTTATAAATTTTGGTTCATCTTGGGGTCGATTGTCCAACCACAGCCCCAGGCTATGGAGTCTCAGCCCCCTGCCTTGCCCCCTTCCCTCGCTGTTTTTTATGATTTTTGGGGACTGGGTGTCCTTGATTCTCCAGCTGGGAAGGAATTGTTTTGTCCAACCACCCTGTGATGAGAACTCACTAACACCTGACATGAAGTTTCAGAGTGACACACCAAGCAGAGATTCTGGAAAATCCCCAACCCAGCTCTGCCACCATGGTCACCCTCACGTGTCCCCAAGTGCCACATCCACGAGTTTTTGGACACTCCCAGGGACGTGACTCCACCACTGTCCTAGGCAGCTGTGCCAGGGCTGGACAACCTTTCCATGAAGCAATTCCAGACTTGTCGCTGATCAGAGCAGTTCTACACACAAGCCTCACCTGGCCAGACCACATTAATGACCTCCATTAATGAACTTCATTAATGAACTTCATTAATGAACTCCAAATGCCAGAGAACCTCCAGAACAGTGACCAGAACAGTGACCAGTGACCAGTGACCAGGGCAGTGACCAGTGGCCAGAGCAGTGACCAGTGACCAGAACAGTGACCAGAGCAGTGACCAGTGGCCAGGGCAGTGACCAGTGGCCAAAGCAGTGACCAGTGGCCAGAGCAGTGACCAGTGACAGCTCTGCCCAGCCCAGGTTCAGCTCCCAGCACACAGCACTGGGAGCATCACCCAGCTGCAGCCCCCCTTCCACCCACACACAGCCAGAGCCAGGCCTGAACTGACCCACTGACCTCTTCTCTCCCTGGCTATTTGTGCCTTGGTCAGTCAGGCTTGGACTTCCTCTCCACAGCCCCAGCTGAGCCTCAGCCTTGCAGATTTTGGGACATTCCCAAAACACCAGAGCAGTGCCATGCAGATCCCATTTGGGACATTCCCAAAACACCCGAGCAGAAATCATGGAGATCCCATTTGGGACATTCCCAAAACACCAGGGCAGAAACCATGCAGATCCCATTTGGGACATTCCCAAAACACCAGGGCAGAAACCATGCAGATCCCATTTGGGACATTCCCAAAACACCAGAGCAGTGCCATGCAGATCCCATTTGGGACATTCCCAAAACACCAGGGCAGTGCCATGAGATTTTGTCACTCAGGGGGCCCTTGCAGAGCCTGATGTCACTGCTGAGAGGTTTTGCTGATGGGACTCAAGGGCAAAGTATGGAAAGAGCGTTTATTCCCTTCTCTCCACTCTAATTAATGTGTGAATTCATGTGGGGCTTGTTCCTAGCTACAGGAGAGTTACAAACATTACATCTGGAAGGGTCACTGTGATGTGTTCTGACATCCTGTGAGCATTTCCAGAGGAACTTCCTGATCCATTTACCCACCAAACCCCTGCAATGGCCTTCAGGCAAAGTGTGAGTGCCCAAAGAACTTCTGTCCTCAGCTTCAGGCTCCCAAAAGACAAAGAATTTGCCATTTGTCTTTTTTCATTTTCAGATTTGCAAAGCAGCAGTGCCTCATTTCATCCCATTTCTGTGTCACTGCAGTCCCTGAGTGACTGCAGGCCTGGGGGTGGTACTGGAGACTCATCAGAGCCACCACACGAGACTGGGGACAAGTTTTGGATCAGTTCAGCTTTTCTTTTAATTCTCACATTGTCTGAACTCAGTGAGTCAAGTCTCTCCCTGGACTTTGTCTCTCTGCTGGTATCTTAGTTGAAATTTGCATTCATTTTTTTATATTTTTTTTTCATTTTTATTTCATTTTCATTTTTTAATTTTTTTTTCTAAAAACATTATTCAATCCTTATCTAGCAGATGAACAGCTACATGTTCTTTGGATCAGAACTTTCACATTTACTGTGAAAAAAACCCCAAACGTCCTCAGTACAATCATTCTGAGTCATTCACCTGCCCAAGACAAAATCTGGATCAGAGGACCTGGGAATCTCACTGCTGGATGGACACATGGGCCCTAATCATGACTCTAAAATAGTGTTTTTTAAAAAGACCAGCAGTGCTGTGGGGAACTGCTAAATATTGAGGCAGCTGATAAATTGACAAAGTCCTTGAAGTTTTTGCCTAAATTTGTCTCTCCTTCATGGATGCTTTATCCCAGAGACAGCAGTGAAAATGGTAAAATAGTCAGTGGGCTGCTGTGGCCTTGGGCAGTGTGTGGAATAAAATATGGTGGTGGTAATAAAGCACAGAGGTATGTGCACATGTGCTCTCTGCTCGGGGCAGCACGAGGATTTGCTGAGGGCTGAGAAGGTTTTACCGGGCAGTTCCCAGCCAGGATGCTTAGGGACAGAAATTCCATATGGAAAACAAGTTTTTGTAGTGGAAACCTGTTATGTGCTTGCAAGTACACAGCTTCCAGCCTGAAGAAGGAGCTCTGGCTGTATCCAATTTTATATTTCCAAGGACTGAGGTCCCACCCACACAAGGAAGATTTTTTTCCTTTATCTTACAACAGAATTTTGCCATATTGAAATTTTCCACCCACCCTGTTGTCCTTTCACCTCCCGTGAGTCTGGCTCCCTTTTCCCCCTGGATTCTGTCTCCAGAATTTAAAGATTTAACTGGACACTGCTTTTTCCTCTTTTCTGCAGGTCAGAATCCCCAGCTGCAGCACCTGCCCAGCCTCTCATGGTCCCTCCTGCCTTGCTCCCACTGTCCCCTCCCATTCCCGTGTCTGGGAGGTGCACAGCTGCACCAGATGTGGCCACACCTGGCTGGTCCAGGTAAAATCTCTCCCCTTGAGCTGGGGGTGGCACTGTCCCATGGCCCCTGGCCAGCTGGGACACAGGAGCCATGTCCTGCCTGCAGCCTGCAGCCCTTCCAGCTGGTCCAGGGCAGGAGCAGGAGCCTGGGGAACGGGAGCAGCACCAAAGCCTGGGGAACTGGTCAGTGTCCCCAGAGGGATTGATCAGTGTCCCCAGGGCTCAGTGTCCCCAGGGGGACTGGTCAGTGTCCCCAGAGGGATTGGTCAGTGTACCCAGGGGGACTGGTCAGTGTCCCCAGGGCTCAGTGTTCCTAGGGGGACTGGTCAGTGTCCCCAGGGGGACTGGTCAGTGTCCCCAGAGGGACTGGCCAGTATACCCAGGGGGACTGGCCAGGCTCTGGCAGCTCCTCTGGAAGGTTCCAGGTGTCTGACAGACACACAGACACGTCTGAGTCACAGTGACTCACACTTGGTACAAAGATGAGCAACTCTTCATTCTGGAAGAAATGCTTCATTAGCATAAAATGATTTTTTATTGCTGTCACGAAAAGGGGGCTCATGAAAAAAGCAGGAAAATCTTTTCACATAGGCCTGGAGTGCCAGGACAAGGGGCAACAGCTTCAAATTGAGAGCAGAGATGTAGGTGGGATATTGGGAATTAGGAATTGTTCCCTGGCAGGGTGGGCAGGCCCTGGCACAGGGTGCCCAGAGCAGCTGTGGCTGCCCCTGGATCCCTGGCAGTGCCCAAGGCCAGGTTGGACACTGGGACAGTGGGAGGTGTCCCTGCCATGGCAGGGGTGGCACTGGGTGGGATTTAAGGTCCCTCCCAACCCAACCCAGTCTGGGATTCTCTGTTGCCTCAGAAGAATGTGACAGGGTCTGTGGCAATATGTGTTCACTCTCTCTGTACCTGGGCTGGGGGTTCAGCCAGGTCCCTTGTGTGGAAGGCAGTGGCATGAAAGGCTTGGCCCCCAAAGTGCATCAACCACAGAAAATCCCTGTGTGAAGTGTGAAAGGCAGCACATCCTGAGCTGGTGAGCTCCAGGCACAGGGGGAACAGCAGCACAGGATCGTGGCATTCTTGATGGCAGAATATCCGAGACCATCGAGTCCAGCTGTCCCCAGCACTCCAAGGCCACCACTGCCCGTGTCCCCAGGTGCCACAGCCACAGGGCTGGGAAATCCCTGCAGGGCTGGGGCTGCACAGCCCACTCAGTGATGAAATCTTCCCTAACACCCAACCTGAACCTCCTGACACAACCTGAGGCTGTTTCCGCTTGTCCTTGTTCCCTGGGAGAAGGGACCCTGGGAACCTGTTCTCGTGTTACCTGTCCTGTGAGTGCCCTGGAAGATGCTGAGGGGGCAGGGGCTCCCTGGGCCAAACTCTGATTGCCACAGGCTGCTGCAAGCCTGGCTTTGGTCAGAGCTGGCCCAGAGCTGGGAGCAGGATGCCCACAGGCTGTACCACAGCCTGGAACATACTGAGGACAGTATTTAAGGACTGAGTACAAACGGGGTGTTTGTGGTTTGTGTTTATGCCAGCCCAGGAGCAGGAGTGGCCCTGGGGAACAGGACTGGCCATGGAAAACAGGACTGGCCATGGGGAACAGGACTGGCCATGGGGAACAGGACTGGCCATGGGGAACAGGAATGGCCATGGAAAACAGGACTGGCCATGGGGAACAGCACTGCCTCCCCAAGGGAGGCTCGGGGACTGGCATCCCGTGGGGCATCCCCAGCCCAAATGAAGGATGAGGATTTGATTTCACCACAGCCCTGATCCCTCGATCCAAGCCCTGGCGGGACTGAGGTGGAAGTGGGTTTGCATTCATTTGCTGCAACAGCATCCCAGGTTCCCAGTGACATCCCAGTGACATCCCAGTGACATCCCAGTGACATCCCAGTGACATCCCATGAGATCCCATGAGATCCCATGCCATCCTATGCCATCCCAGTGATATCCCATGCCATCCCATGTCATCCCATGCCATCCTATGCCATCCCAGTGATATCCCATGAGATCCCATGAGATCCCATGCCATCCTATGCCATCCCAGTGATATCCCATGCCATCTCATGCCATCCCAGTGATATCCCATGAGATCCCATGCCATCCCATGTCATCCCATGCCATCCTATGCCATCCCAGTGATATCCCATGCCCTCCCATGCCATCCCATGATGTCCCCAGCCCCCGTGGGGTCCCTCCAGGCCGTGCCCATCCTGCCCTCGCTCTCTGGATCCACAGGGGCTGTTCTGGGGGTGCTGGGCCAGGCCCATGCTGTGCTGGTAGCCCCAGCTGAGTTTATTGATCTCCAGGGTGCTGTGCACTCAGTTCTCCACCCACCCCAGGAAATCACTCCTCTCTTCTTCCCTAAAGGATCAGTGCTCATGACAGGGCACACATCCCTGAGCCAAACCTACAGCAAAACCCCAGCCCAGGTCCCACACACACACAGAGGTTTGTTGTGCTCTATAGCAGAGTTTCATAAATTAAATTAAATTTATGTATTAGTATTGTATAATATGTATATGTATTATTATAATTAGTATAAATTCAACCCAAATGCAGGGTTTACAGAATCCCAGAATGGCTGGGGCTGGAGGGAGCTGTAGAGATCCTCTCTGACCTAATGCAGCTCAAACACTGGGACCAAGACTTAGGTTTGTTTTTTTACCTCAGAACTCTGCACCAGGTCTGTCTTACAGGGAATCAGTGAAATGCTGTAAATGTGCTGGTTTAAGTGTTGTGGCATCACTCTCCTCCTCCCTGAAAGCTCCTCTGGCTGTGCTGGAGCCTCTGCACAGAAATTTTTCAAGGTCAAGAGCCAATTGAAACTTGACAGGTTTTGGAGCTGACATAGTTGGGTTTGTTTTTAAATCTGAGATCTGTAGCAAGACGAGGAATCTCTCTGTGTTTCTTGCTTTGCACTCCAGCCCCTTTCTCATTTTTGAGGCACCACTCTGGTGACAGTGTTCCTCACCATGGACATGACTGCCCCAGCAGTTCCCTGTCTTTAACCCTTTTATTCAGGGGTGAAAGGGAGGCACACCTTGAACAGCAATCCCTGCACTGAGGCACAGGGGGTGAACCTGCTGAGATCTCAGATTGCAGCTGAGGTCTAGAAAATGAGACTTTTACCATTAAAAAAAACTTAATCTGTTTAGCTTGTAAAATGAGGCTTGATACACCTTAGGCAAATCACTGAATTCATTTTTGCTGCTCAGAATGGGAAAAAATGCCACTCAAAATGGGAACAAATACTGTCCCTCTGCCTTCATAACCTGGCAGGTCTCTGGACCCTGCAAAGCCTCTGGGTGTCCTGCTGGGTGACTGTGGGGATGAATTTCGACTGGAACATTAATTGCAGCCATTAAACAAGCAATAAGGTGATAATGAATTAAATACACGTTGCTGTAGAGAAAACAAGGAGTTCTCCTTGTGGCTGCCACTGGAAGCAGCCCTGGCTGAGGTGGGTGGCACCTGCTGATGTCTCACAGCCAGGCTCGCACAGCGCCATCCTCTCACTTCTAATTTCTTCACAAAACAACAACGCCATGTGTTACCTCCGAGCCATGAGAAATGAAATTCTGAAAGAAAAGCCTTGTGTTCCATCTCAGAGTGGCATTAGAAATTTTGGGGCTATTTTTAGAGAGTACTGTGCTCAGTCACATGGCTCAGTGCACCAGGCTGCCCTGCCCAGCTCTGCTCTGGGGGACCTTGCTCTGACACCTCCAGCTGCTGCTCCAAACTGATGCCCAAGAGATTTTTAAGCTCCAGGAAAGCAGCTACTCTGGAGCAAGAGCGTTTTAAGGATTTGTAAGAACAATTTGTTTCATTCAGTGATTCTTTTGAGGATGATTTTTCACTGACATGTTTGCTCAAAGTAAGGTCAAATGATACAGCTAAGGAATAAAGACACCCCATGAATGCTGAAGTGCAACACTTGCTTTTATTTCCCTACTATTTCTTTTGGAGATTTTTCAATGCTATGAATTTTAATGAAGAATAAATCTCTAAGATGAATTTCATTATACAGGTGTCATTCAGAAGAACACATTCATTTTGTGTCTTTTCACCTGAGTCCGGGTTTATTCTCACACCACAGCGGAATTCCACCTACCTCCTCCTTGTAGGGGATTTACATGGGAAGTTCCAGCTGCATATGAGGAAATATTCTTTTATTGCGTGGGTGATGGAGCACTGGAGCAGCTTCCCAAGGAGGCTGTGGAGTCTCCTTCTCTGGAGAGGGACAAAACCCACCTGGCTGTGATCCTGTGTAACCTGCCCTGCAGGGGGGTCAGAGGAGCTGAGCTCTGGGGGTCCCTTTCCAGCCCAGCTACTCCATGAGTCTGGGATTTCCCAGAGGTCACATACCTGGGGTGGGTTCTCATTTCTTTGGTCACTCTCCTTCCATTGCCAGTCAGAGTTCCTGATTTTTGCCTTTATCTGGCATTCTGCACAAACCTGGGGAGAGTGATGTGAGGATGTTGGGTGTTCTGTATTTGACTGGGGTGGCAGACCCGGGCTGTTGCTTGAAAGAGCCGAAAGAGAATTTGGGGTGGGGAGCTCGGTGCCCGATCTGGGGTCCATCATTTCCACGCGGGCGGTCTCAGCACGCGGCTCCTGGGGCAGGTGAACACCTTGAGCACCCTGTCCCTGATCTGCTGCGTCCTCACCCCGTACACGATGGGGTTCAGCAGCGGGGGCAGCAGCACGTACAGGTTGGCCAGCAGGATGCGCACGTCGGGGGGGATGCCGTGGCCGAAGCGCTGCGCCAGCGCCGTGAAGGCGGCGGGGACGTAGAACAGGAGCAGCACGCACAGGTGGGAGCCGCAGGTGTGCAGGGCCTTGCTGCGGGCGGGCCGGGCCGGCAGGCGGCACACGGCCAGCAGGATGAAGGCGTAGGAGACGGCGATGAGCAGCAGGTCCAGGACGCCCACGGCGAAGGGCAGCAGCAGCCCGTACCACAGGTTGGCGCGGGTGTCGGCGCAGGCCAGGCGGGCCAGCGCCATGTGCTCGCAGTAGGTGTGCGCGATGGCGCGAGGCCCGCAGAACGGCAGGCGCCGCAGCAGCAGCACGCACGGCAGGATGGTGCAGAACCCCCTGAGCACGGCCGCCAGCCCCGCCCGGGCCACCGCCCGCTCCGTCAGCACGGCCCCGTAGCGCAGCGGCAAGCAGATGGCCACGAAGCGGTCGAAGGCCATGGCCAGCAGGATCACCGACTCCACCATGCAGGTGAAGTGCAGGAAGAACATCTGGGTCAGGCAGGCGCCGAAGGAAATCTCCCCGGCTCGGAACCAGAAGAGAGCCAGCGCCTTGGGCACGGCCGTGGTGGACAGCGTGAGGTCAGCCAGGGCCAGCATGCACAGGAACAGGTACATGGGCTGGTGCAGGCTGGGCTCGGCCCAGACCGTGAGCAGCAGCACCCCGTTGGCCAGCACGGCTGCCAGGTACAGGCAGCAGAACGGGATGGAGATCCAGATGTGCAGCTGCTCCATGCCGGGGATCCCAGTCAGGATGAACGTGTCTGGGGCCAGGCTGGTCACGTTGGACATGCTCACCTGGAAGCCAAGGCACGGGGTACTACAGGACGGTATCGTAGGTGCTTGAGCTCTTCCAGCAGCACCAAATGCCTCCTGTCACCTGCTCTGGTCTGCACAGAGCCACAGCCAGAGGCACAAACCCCATCACAAACCCCATTTACAAACCCCATTACAAACCCATTTACAAACCCCATCACAAACCCCATTTACAAACCCCAGCTCTGCACTGTGCTGCAGGGTGTAGAGGCACAAACCCCATTACAAACCCATTTACAAACCCCATCACAAACCCCATCACAAACCCCATGTTTGCACTGTGCTGCAGGGTGTCCTTACACCCTGTTACGTGTCAATACCAAGGTCCAGGTCTCCTCCTCATTGATTTTAACACAGCACTTACACGCTTTTCTTCCAAGTGCTTCCACTTGAAGCAGAATGACTGGAGGCAGAAGCAGCTCTTGCTGCATGAGTGCTGTGATGTTTCTGTGTTCCCTGAGTCCAGAGCTGAAGGAAGAAGCCGGGCAATGGGAGAAGAATGGTCAAGTGTTTGCAGGGATGAACGAGACGTTCTCAGGCACCGAGGATGGGGAGCTCTGGGGCCCCTGGGCTCACACTAGAATAGAGAACAAAATCAGCTCCAGGTTTGAAGTTGGCTGCCCACATTCCTTATCTCCAAACTTCTCTCTGCCTCCACTTTTACCTCCGAGACCTAGTTCAATTTGCTTTGCAGCATTTTTCAGAGCAAATCTAGCAGAACTAAAATTTAACCAGGCAGTTGGAAAGACCTTTGTGTCAGAGGAAAAAACCTGTGTGAGATGGAATTCTCCCTCCAGCCAAAGGAAGGGAGGTGCTGCTGCCCTGGAGAGCCCTGGAGAGCCCCAGAGGCTGAATCAGACCCAGTCATACAAACTAAGATGGGATGTGACTGTTTTCAGCAGCTTCTGTGTCACACTCAAGTCTTACATCTCAAAACTCAAACCATAAGGAATTACCCATAAAGCAGGAGGAAGTGATGTAGCTGCTGAAAAACTGTGACGTTGTTGCACACCAAAATATTGACTCTGTGCATGGAAAAGCTACTCTGTCTTCAACAGCATATTAGATTCCCTGTTCTCACTTAATTTCATGTCTAAAATATCCTGAACCAGAAAAGTGTCCAGGGAAACACAGTACGACAGTGGATCATCTTTAAAAATAAAATTAATCAAAATAATACCTGATTCTATAATAATAATAATAATAATAATAATAATAATAATAATGACTATTATACAACAATAACTACTATTCTGTAGTAATAACAACCAATTTTGTAATTTTTTAAAAGCAGTTCAGGATAAATATTGCATGAAACAAAACCAGGTGTGAGGTGTTAACAGAAAAAATATTACTAGTGCTGGAAGCTGGCAGCTGTGCTGCCATGCCAACAGCTCAGCCTCTCTGGCAAAATGCAAATATTAAACTGCAGATAAACAGGGATCCAGTGGGAATCTCAGTGCACCCAGGAGCTCTGCACCAAAGGAGTCTCTCAGCTTTAGATCTCTTCTTACAGAACCGATCAGACCCTTCCTCCACGATCGACCAGATCCTTTCCTCCACGATCCATCCTCACTATAAAACTCCATTAATACACTTTTTAAAACGCAGCTCTAAGGATGCAGCTCGCACAGCTTTGCCCAAGCGGCTCCTTGGATTCCTCTTCCCTGAAATCTTTCCATTTTGCCTTAAAGCAATTACCCAGATCCCAAACTCCATCCCCCGCTGCCCGCCCCGGGATGACGGGGGATGCTCCGGGGATGCTGGGGAGGGTTCGGGGCTGGAGCCCCGGTCCCGGGCAGCCCCCGCAGACCAGCGCCCCTCGGGGGAGCTCAGGCCGGAGGAGGACAGGGATGCACGGGGATCCCGGCTCTCCTCACTCGAGAATGAAATCGCCTTTCCCTCGCAGGGAGGAGGGCTCGGCTCTGGCCGGGGGCGAGCGGGCGATGCTGGGGCCGTGGTCCGGGGGCGAGTGAACGATGCTGGGGCCGTGGTCCGGGGGCGAGTGAGCGATGCTGGGGCCGTGGTCCGGGGGCGAGTGAGCGATGTTGGGGCCGTGGTCCGGGGGCGAGTGAACGATGCTGGGGCCGTGGTCCTGGCCGGCATCGCCCCCGAGCATCGCCCGGTGCGTGCGGAGCAACCCCCGCTGCTGCTGCCCGGCCCCGGCAGAGCACGGCCGCTCTCCCGCTCGGCAGAGAGGGATGGAGGGACGGACGGACGGATGGAGGGATGGAGGAATGGAGGGACGGAGGGAGGGCTTTGCCCTGTTTATGGTGAGCGGGGAGTGTGGCAGCTGTGCGCCAGCCTCCCAGCGCCCCAGAGCTGCCTCCGGCCCCAAACCCCAAACGAGCGCTCCCAGAGCTGCCTCTGGCCCCAAACCACAAACGAGCGCTCCCAGAGCTGCCTCCGGCCCCAAATCCCGAAGCAGCACCCGCAGCTCCCTGGCCGGGGGAGGAAGGGCCCGGCGGCTGCAGGAGAGGGCGGTGCAGCGCCGGTCCCTGCCCGGATCCCAGCGGGAGGGGATGCTCCTGGTCCCGCTCCTGGTCCCGCTCCTGGTCCCGCTCGGCAGCTCCAGCAGCCCCGGGCGCTTCCCCCGCTCCTCCAGCCCCACCTTGGCCCCGCACACAGGTTCCTGAGGGTTCCTGAGGGTTCCTGAGGGCTCCTGAGGGTTCCTGAGGGCTCGTGTGCCCCCAGCCCACCGAGGGCACCCCCGGGACCGCAGGGCCCTGCAGGACAGACCCCGGGCTGTGTCCAGCACAGCCAGACCCGGGAGCAGGCAGGGGTGGGGAGCTCTGCAAACCATCCTGGCACGGGAGTGCGAGCGGCCGGGCGGGCTCGGGATGCGTTCTGTGAACAACAGAGCTCTCTATTAATAGCAGCCCCTGATTTGAATAATTATTGTTATTCAGATCCCTCCTGGTGATTAATTCGGTGAAAGGAATTTGGAAGAGTTTCCCCGTGGGAATGCGAGAGGAGGTCTGCGGGCTCGGCTGCTCCAGGGGATGGGAGGAAGAGTTTGGGGCTCAGGATCCCGCCTGGGATTGATGGGAGCAGGCTGCCATCCCTGCCCATGACAGGGCGGTGAAACAAGGTGACCTTCAGGGTGCCTCCCAAACCCAAACTGCTCTGTGATGTGATCCCGTTAATGCCTGGAGCCTGTGCCATGGCCAGGGCGACCACCCCTCCCTGCAGCCCCCAGGAATGTCACCGTGCTTGGTGATGGCACCATCCCTGTGCAGGCAGGATTTCCTGGGTCATTCCAGCACTAAAGAAGCTCCAGCCACCAGCAGTGGGGGTGTCACCCCCAGTGGAGAAACACAGGAAGGTTTTGTCCATGATAAAGCCAATAATTCCCCAAGAGCAGTGGTGGTTCCCAGCAGCCAACACCCCTGAACCCCCAGGCAGGAGTGTCACCGTGCTGGGTCCTGGTTAGGATTGCAGGTATTACAGCAATCACGGAACCACAGAATCATGAAATCATGGAGTGGGTTGGACTGAGTTAAAGCTCATCTCTTCCCAACCTCCTGCCACCTCCCACTGTCCCAGGCTGCTCCAGCCCCAGTGTCCAACCTGGCCTTGGGCACTGCCAGGGATCCAGGGGCAGCCACAGCTGCTCTGGGCACCCTGTGCCAGGGCCTGCCCACCCTGCCAGGGAACAATTCCTGATTCCCAAGATCCCATCCAGCCCTGCCCACCCTGCCAGGGAACAGTTTGCTGACCACATCTGACCTCTTTTGGTGTAAAACCATTCCCTTTGTCCTATCACTCTCTGCCCTTGTAAAAAAATCACTCTCTAGTTGGACTGCTAATCCCAATAAATCCAGAATTCGGGGGGTGGCTGGCTGTGCTGCACACAGGGGCTGCAGGATGGCTGCTGCAGTGGGCTCAGTGAGCAGTTAGTGCTCTCCAGGGGAACGTGGGGTGGAGGATTTCTGCTGTCCTGGCCAGGCTGGAAACGTGTGCCTGGAACTGGCCAAGGCTGCTGCCTGTGCCAGGGCAGGAGCAGTGCCAGGGAACGAGGGTGGGCACTGGAGCCCAGCCATCGTACAAAGGAACAAGGAAAAGGTCCCCAGGCGACCTCCTCTGTGGGGCAGAGGAAAACCACAACCTGGGAAATGTGGGCTCAGGGGACTCCAGGACCATTTCCACTTGAGACAACCTCCTCACTCAGCCACTGGCAATCTGAACCCCCCCCTGAAAACCCCCAAGGACCCTCCCTTTCTGCTCCAGACCCTTCTCTCCAGGCTCAGTAACGCCCCCATCCTGCCAGGTTTGCTTTGGGGATGTAAAACATCCTGGAACTTCACAGCCCAGCCAGCCCTTGTGTCCTGCTGGGGTCCTGCTGTCCCCCCGGCATCCCCAGCTGGGCTCAGCCCCTCTCCTCTCACAGCTCCCAGCCATGGCAATGGCAGCTCCCGTGTTCAATTCCCTGCACCTCCAGCACCATCAGCAGAACAGATGTTTACCCAGCTGAGGAAAAGTGTGTTTGTTTCAAAAGAAAACCAAAAGGAGGCAAATGTGTCTCAGCAACCCATGGTTCATTTCTTGCTTGTGTGCTGCCTGGAAAGAAGTCTTGTGGTCCCCAGGCTGCTGCTCAATTTCATCTGCAAAATCCACAAACCAAAAATGCTCACAGAGGGACCAGGAAAGCCCAGGTGCAGAGCCAAGCTGCTCCATTTGTTTAGGCTTCACTCACAACTTTCAGGATATTTGATGCTGACGTCAATTTTCTGAATTACAGAAGTTCTCTTTGCATCAGAAATCTCCTGCTCAGTTCACAGAGAGCCTGGCTCATATCTCTGACTCGTGGCCCAGACAGCTCCTGAAGGACGTGGGTGGTGTTTGCAGCCCCAGAGCTGCTCCCAGGACAGGACACCAATGCCAGCTTGTTCCCTGTCCCCACAGCTGCTCCTGTGTCCCCCTCACTGCCACCCACAGCCCTGCTGCTGCTGGGGACAGTAGTGGCAGTGTCCCCACCCCCTCCCATCACTGCTGGGCTGGAATGAGAAGTGATGGGACAGCACAAGGAGAAACAGCTTCAAACTAAAATAGAGAAGATTCAGTTTGGATCTTGGGCAGGAATTGTTCCCTGGCAGGGTGGGCAGGCCCTGGCACAGGGTGCCCAGAGCAGCTGTGGCTGCCCCTGGATCCCTGGCAGTGCCCAAGGCCAGCTTGGACACTGGGACAGTGGGAGGGGTCCCTGCCATGCCAGGGGTGGCACTGGGCTGTGAGGTCCCTCCCAACCCAAACCATTCCAGGATTCTAAGCCAGAGCATCCCCTGGATACCCCTCCGTCCTGGAGAGGCTGGACAGGACCAGCCACTGTCTGACAGCCAGGAATTGCTGACCTGTGGAAGGGTTGGGAGGAGACTCCCCCACGCCAAGGATGCCCACCAGGACACAGGAGGTGGGAGCTCGGGCAGTGCCACTGCCAGCTGCCATTACAGCCTGTTCCTTGCACTTCCTGTGGCTGAAAAAGGACAGAAGTTCGTTGTTACAGCTCTGGAACACACATGACCCAGCCTGAGCCATAACAGTGGCTCACAGGCTCAGAGCTGTGGGGCAGCCCAGGCTGGACAGGACCCAGGCACGTCTCAGGTCCAGCTGCCTGTGCAATCAGTGTCAGCCAAGGGCTGAGTCTCACCCACCTCCAATGGAGCACACGAGCTCTGCAGGAAACCTGCTCTGGCTCCTGCTCTGGGCTGTAAATCACAGCCCAGGCCAGCCCCAGCCCCTCCAAGGGACATGTGGATGCACTCCAGGTGGTACCAGGGCATCCCCTCCTCCCCTCAACAGGGAGAGCCTGTTTTCCTCTTCTCCCCAGCTCCATTTGCCTCCCTCCATCCCCACACCATTTCAAAATGTAAGCATCGACTGAAGGAACAGAAAATTCACTTTGTTCCTGTTCTGTCTGGTAATTTACATTGTCCAGGGAGGGCTGGGATTCCAGGCAGGTGTCCCAGGCTCCTCCTTTGATGCAGAGAGAACTCTCCAAGTGCTGCTCACAATCCAAAGATGTCCATGACTCAAAACAGGGGTTTGCTCTTCTTGGCTCCCAGACAAGGGAAGAGCTGGGGGCAGAAGGGTATTCAAGCCACAAATGCTGGAATGGATCTCAGGAGGAATCTCCCCACTCCCTATCCCAGCCTGGGGACAAGGCCACCCTGCTCAGGCCAGGGCAGCACCCACAGCTCACCTGAACTCACCTGGTGGGCTCAGGTGCTCCAGGAGCCTGTCTTGGTTCCCAGCAGTTCTGGGACTGAAATCTCATTTTTCACAACAGAGAATTTCTGTGCTCACCCACCTCAGCCCTCCAGAACACCACAGAAGGAGCTGCAAGTGCTTTGTCTCAGTGTTGTTCAGAAGGGATGGGGAGGCAGCCAGGACACTGTGGGGACAGGGGAGGTGTCCCACGGCACCTGGGCAGTGCTGCTGTTTGCTGGGGGCAGGGGCAGGGGCACCAGCACAGCTCCAGCCCTGCTGGTCCCCACCCACACCCAGAACTGTCACCTGAGGACGTCACCTGTGCTGCCACCACAGCCCCTCCCTGCTGCAGGGACACACTGAGACCCTCACATGGGGCCAAGCATCACCCAGGGGTGCCCAGCAGGACAGTCCAGTCCTGCCCCTGTCACCCAGGGGTGCCCAGCAGGACAGTCCAGTCCTTCCCCCATCACCCAGGGGTGCCCAGCAGGACAGTCCAGTCCTGCCCCTGTCACCCAGGGGTGCCCAGCAGGACAGTCCAGTCCTTACCCCGTCACCCAGGGGTGCCCAGCAGGACAGTCCAGTCCTTCCCCCATCACCCAGGGGTGCCCAGCAGGACAGTCCAGTCCTTCCCCTGTCACCCAGGGGTGCCCAGCAGTTCCTTCCCCAGACCCCTGAGCTCCCCTGGCCCCCTCCTGGGGGGGACTGCACTCACCTTGATTAAATTAATGTCTCTGCATCAGCTGGAAACCTCATCAGCAATGATTTTATACTTGTGTTTACACAACTGATAGCAACCACACAACATCAGACCCAGCACTGCCAGTCCCTGCAGGGCCTCTCCAGGAACACACACAAAATGAGAAGTGTACTGGAGAGAGGTTTTGCACTCAGCCAAAGTCCACCAGCAGCTGCTTTACTTATTATTTATTAATTTGTTTTGTGACATAATGACCTCTATATCACAATGTTGTGAATATAAAAAATAGTCAGGTTGCATCAAGCCTTGGGGTAACTTTTTTCAGGCTTGGGGTAACTTTATCAGCCCATGTGGATGCATCAGAAAATGAAATCCATGTCTCCACGGAAGCTGGATGCCCAAACAAGCACTGATTGCCTTTAATTACATTCCTGCCCTTTTACACTTTATTGATCAAGTCTCATATTCACTTTGCCATTATTTCATTTGAATCTAAAGGCAAATGAAGCTGTTTCAGATTTCTCTGATAATCCCATTTCTCTGTTAAATTTAAGCACATAAACTTATGGGTTTCCTGACTTAAATCAGAAACTTTTTTTCTTTGTTTTGTTTGTTTTTTTTCCCTAGTTTGGCTGAGCCAGAGATACCTGAGGAAAGGTTTGCTTGCCATGTGCACCAGGCAAAGAGTGGAAGAGAAGGGGGTGGGCAGAGAGCAGAGGATGCCAAGGGTTTGGGGCACAGTGTGGGGCACAGTGTGGGGCAGTGGGCAGAGCAGGTCCCCAGGTCACTCTGGGGCTGCCCTCCCTCAGGCAGTGACCAGCAGGACCCAGCAGGGCACCTGGCACAGGCCAGGATGGAGATCAGCCCAGGGACCCCCTCCAAGGTGGAGGATGGGCTGGGATCCTGCCTGGCTGGGTTCTGATGTGTCTCCATGAAGGTTATCACATCATTCCTCACCTGCAGGAGCTGTGCACTCAGAATCACTGAATTACGGGAGGTTTGGGGTTTTAAATCCATTTCATTGCACCCCATTGCCACGGCAGGGACACCTCCCACTGTCCCAGGGTGCTCAGAGCCCCATCCTGCCTGGCCTTGGGCACTGCCAGCCTCTCTGGGCAGCCTGTGCCAGGTTCAGGGGCAAGGAAAAGGCTCCAAGAGCAGCTGAGTGACACCCAGGGCTGGCTCAGGGGAGTGGCTCATGGCCAGCACTGCTCATGGCACACACACCTGAACTTTGTGCACATTTTAACTGGGAATGGTAAATATTGGGCACTTTGCTTTATCAGGGTGCCCCTCCACTGCCTGGTTCCTCCATCCTGGCTGGGAGCTGGCATTTCTGCTGCTGGAGCTTCTGAGACAAGAGCATCTTCTGCCTGCAGCTGCTGGGAGCCAGAGCAAAGCACAGAATCAGAGCTGGACAATCCCTGGGAGCCCACCAGATCCAACCATCCCCAGCAGTGCCAAGGCCACCACTGACCCCTGTCCCCAAGTGTCACATCCTGTGAACTCCCTCCAGGGATGGGGACCCTACCCCTGCCCTGGGCAGCTGTGCCAGGGCTGCACAGCCCCATCTGGGAAAGGATTTTCTCAATATCCAACCTGAGCCTGCCCTGGCCCAGCCTGAGGCCGTTCCCTCTCCTCCTGTTCCTGTTCCCTGGAGCAGAGCCCGAACCCCCTCCCTGCCCCTCCTGGCAGGGACTTGTGCAGAGCCACAAGGTCCCCCCTGAGCCTCCTTTTCTCCAGCCTGAGCCCCTTCCCAGCTCCCTCAGCCTCTCCTGGGGCTCCAGCCCCTTCCCCAGCTCCGTTCCCTGCCCTGGACACGCTCCATGAGATTCACTGTGGATGTGCAAGGAGACAAAGTCAAAAGGCTGAAAGAACAGCACCATGTCCCAGCCCAGGTTTATATCAGCCCAGGAGTGCCCCGGGCTCTGTGCTCACACCTGGAGGTCACCAGTTCATGTCCCTGGGTACTTCCTACAACTGCACTAATTAACTAATTAGCTGCACTGGTTACCTGCACTGACTGTGAGCCCTGCAGCCTCCAGGCTGCCCCAAGGAACCTCAGGGAGCCCTCCCACCCCATCACCCCTTTCCCTGCAGCAGTCCCTCCTGCCCAGCTCATTTCCTGCCCCTGGATCCCAGAGAGGCTCCCAGGGCTGTGCCTGGACCCGCCTGGGCTGGCAGGGACCTGACCCCAGCTCTGAGCTCTGCCCCTGTTCCTGCCCCAGACTGGAGGTGCTTTAGGATTGAGAACTGTTTTAACTTTTTGGGAACCTCAGTGGAGAGGAAATTGGGAGCTCTGAGGTAGAGATCAGCAGATATTCCTGCTAAAAACCTCTTAGGTGGTTTTGTCCCCATTTCTGATTTGATTGGACCCCCCAGAAACCTGCAGGGATGCTGAGCAGGCTGTGCAGGCAGGGCACAGGGAGGGAAACTGCAGTCAGCAGCTTCCTGACCCCACAGCCCTTCAGGGAGCTGCTAGGGACCTCTGGGGCCAGCAGGAATCTCAAATCCATGAGATCAAACCAGTCACCCAAAAGTTCCCCCCGAAGGCTGAGTTACCATCTCCTTTCAGGCAAGGAGGTGCTGCTAGTTATGATCTGCCTGTCTGGGAAGTGGGATTTACATTAAATGAACATTTCACAGAATGACAGAACCATCCTGGTTCGCCCCCTGCCATGGCAGGGACACCTTCCACTAGACCAGGGCGCTCCAAGCCCCATCCAACCTGACCTGGAACACTTCCAGGGACGGGGCATCCTGACCCATGAGCTCCCATGGGCTCCTCATCCATCCCAGGTGAGCTCTGTGCCCCCAGGCACCCACTGACACTGCAGGGATCCTCTCCCTCTCCCTCTCCCTCTCCCTCTCCCTC
>VWZS01005826.1:809942-850663 GCA_013397075.1 Rhabdornis inornatus | reverse complement strand
TCCGTGCCCGCAGAGCCCCCCGAGCCCAGCAGGCGCTGCCCCCGGGGCTGTCCCCTCCCCTGCGACCCCCCGGGCGGTGCCGGGCAGGGTGGCGGCCGTGGGGAGGGGGCTGCGGGCAGCTGCCGTTTGAAGGTCGTAGGGAAACACGCCTTGAAAATCTCCCTGAGGGGCGGAGAGCGAGGNAGCCCCTGATGGCGCGGGGGGCGGCAGATGCAGCCCGGGCTGCGCAGGCAGCGCCCGCGTTTCCCTTCCCATGTGGAAGGAGGAGAAGGGGCTGGGGATCCTCGTGGCGCTTCCAAAACTGCTGCTCCGCCTGGGAGAGGGTCCGTGGGATCCTGGGGTCCGTGGGAACCTCCCTGCCCTGCCTGCTCCCTGCCCAGGGCTGGGCGGTGGAGTTTGGGGGGACTGGGGCGCTGCTTTTTGGGGAATGCTCTCCGGAAAGGAGCCAGAGGATGCTTTTCCCTCCCAGCCCGGGAGCAACGGGAGAGCCTGGTGGGGAGGAAGGCTGCTCCTCCTCCTCTTCCTCTCTTTAAAGAGGGGAAGAAGCCCCAGGGCCTGGCTCTGCATTGAATCACCCAGAGCTCATCCCGCTCCTCCCGGGGGTCTGGTTTGGGGGTGCCCCAGGCTGGCTCCTCCATTTCTGCCCGAGGGCGTTCCCCTGGCTCTGCCCCTCTGGAATAGAGACACAACTTCAGCGTCCCTGAGGGGACGTGAGACTCCTCCAGCGCCTCTGGATCCAAGGGCACTTTATTGAGCCCAAAATTCCCTCTGCCACGGATCTGGGGGAGTCTCTGCTTCGCTTGGGGCTCCCGCCCATGCCCGGTGCTGCGAGGTGAGTGTGGCTGTGCCCGTGTCCCCAGCACACCTGGCAGTGTGGGGTGGGCTCTGGGGGTGCTCACCCTCCCTGGGTGAGCTTTTCTCTTTTCGGGGAATTGGAGTTGCTGGTTACTAGGTGAGGTTGTTGGTGTTTCCTGAGGGGATTTAGGCCGTTCAGGAGAGGCTGTGGGGCTGTTCAGTGCCGGGCTGGAGGTGATGGGATGTGGGATGGGATATGGGACAGTCCCAAGGGCTGGAGGACCTGCTGCCTCCACCTGGATGGGATCAAGATCTTTCCTCTCCCTCTCTCTTCCCTGGAGCTTTTCAATCCTTCCTTCTCCTTGGACAGACTCAGCTCCTGCCTTGCGTCCCTGGGAGGGAAGCAGTGACTTGGCACAGCTCTGGCACATCCATGACAGTGGGATGGGGATGGAACTGGGGTTCCTGCCCCCCAGTGATGGATCCTGGGCCCTGCCAGGGAACCTTTCCCAGGAGCAGCACCCGGAGCGTTCCTGGCTGCTCTGAGGAGCCTGGACGAGCAACTCCATCCCCGCTGGCACGGCCCCATGAGCTCCTGGGATGAGTCCCTGTGCCCATCCCGGGCAGCGCAGAGGAACCGGGACAGGGACGGGGACCGGGACAGGACCAGGGCCCTGGCGTGGCTGGAGCCTTGCTGGCTGTGACATCTCCCCGGGACTGAATGCCTCCCTTTGATCTCCTGCTGTCCTGACCCCTCTCGGCCGGGCTTTGGGGAAGCTGGGATGGATCCCCTTGGGATCAGTCCCTGTAACCCTTTGTGTGCCAGCGTGGGAAAGCTGGGGGACAGGGGCTGCTTCTCCTGGCAGGACCCCCTGGCAGAGGGCTTTTCCCACCAGCGCCGTGGAAGGGTTTGGGTTTGGCTGTGATTTCCCAGGGCTCACGAACCCGTCCCTTGTTCTGCCTCATCCCTTCGGAGCTGGATATGGACACGCAGAGAGGGGACGAGGGAGACCCAGGCTCCTGCATCAGCCATTCCCGGGGCAGGGATGGGCTCAGCGCCCTGTGGGACAGCCGAGATTCCCGGGACAGGCTCCTCTCTGTGCTGCTGGGAATGCTGCCTGCTCCCCACCCCCAGACCACACACAGCCTGGGCAATCGCTGCTTCCTCCTCCTCCGGGCAGGCAGAGCGGGCTGCTGGCAGCTGAGTGGCACCCGGGGACCTCTGGGGACACCTGGGCAGAGGGGGCAGGACAGGCAGCTCTGCTCACGGTAATTAGTGGCTGATGAGCTTTAATCAGGCCGTGGGTTATGCAGAGGGTGCGTGCAGCCAGCCACGAGTGCCACCCCCGCCTCTGGGGTCCCCAAGGTGGGGCTCAGGGTGCTTTGTTGTGGCCCTCGCTGCTGTCGGAGCCCAGCTTAGGGATCAACTCATCACCTTAATTACCGACAGCGTTGATTGGCCCTAACCTTTCACAGGCCCCTGGGCATTGCTGGGGCGGCCCCGTCCTGGCTCCCAAGTGCAGGAGATCGGGGGGATGCTCTGGTTTCAGTCCTGGATTGTTTCCCTGTGGAAGGGCATCCCTTTGTCTCTGTGATCCCTCCGGGTCCTCCCTGGGCTCAATCCAGAGGGATGATGAGGAAAGCAAAGATTCCTCCAGGCCCAGCAGAGTTTTGGGGTGAACGCCCCCTGCCCTGCAGGGATCTGAGGGGGGTTCAGGATTCACAGCTCCGGGTCCCAGCAGGGCTGGGGGTTCACAGGACATTCTCATTCCCGTGATGTTTCCACTGTTTTGGGCTCGGCAGCTCCCTGGGTCCAGCCTGGCACCGGGGCCATGGGGGAGGGTCTCTCCTGAGCTTCGGGGGTGCTGCGGGGTTTGGTGCAATGAGTTTGCAGGGCTCAGCCCGGCCCCAGGGGTGCATTGGGGTTAGGGTCACCCCTGGTGTGAGCTGGGGTCACACGGGTTTCAGCCCAGCCCCGTTTGTGGGGACAGCCCAGCTCTCCCAGTCCAGCCGTGCTCAACCCCAACTCCTTCCTCTTTCATGGAGAAACTGAGGAAAAAAAACCCTCAATAAATAAAGGAATGGGTCCCCAAGCTTTGCAGGGTCCTCCAGCCACTGTCACCTCCTACCCCGGCAGTGAAGTCCCGGGGTGTCCCCAGGACTCCTTTTCCCTCGGGAGACGCGCGGCAGCCCCGGGATACGGCAGCGGGGGCTGGGGAATGCCGGGGACGTGAGCCGGGTACCAAACCCTGCCGGGCCCGGCAGGGCTCTGGGAACGGGAACTCTTCTCTTCCCGAGCCTCGCGGGGCTGTAACACAGCTCCGGCTGATCCTGTCCCCGTGTCCCCCGGCTCTCCAGGGGCTGGGGCCGGTCACACCCTCGCCTCCCGCCCGGCTCCGGGTGCGTTTTTGCCGCTGTTCCGCTCCCCGAGGCTCAGCCCCGGCACTGCCGGAGCTCGGAGATGGGAGCAGGGATTTGGGGGGAGAAACCCCAAAGTGTGGCTGGGCCTCTCCTGGAGCACGGGGGGGCCTTGGCCGGGATGTGGTCCTGGCACCCTCCAGGCTCTCCCTTCCCTCCTCATCCTCCCCGCCCAGCCCGAGGCTCCCTTGGCTCGGGAGCTGCTGGAGGAGGATCTGTCCTCCGGAGCAGGGGATGTCCCCAGCCCCTGGCGGGCAGGAAGGGGCCGTGGCCCTGCTCGGTGTCACCTCGGTCCCTGCCTGGCTCCGGAGCCACCGCTCGGGTGTGGAGGGAGGAGCGGAGCCTTTCCCGAGTTTTGTGCCATTCCCAGTTTCCTACTCTTGTTTTGTACCATTCCCAGTTTCCCACCCTTGTTTTGTGCCATTCCCAGCTTTTCCACTCGTGTTTGTGCCATTCCCAGTTTCCCACCCTTGTTTTGTACCGTGCCCAGTTTCCCACTCTTGTTTTGTGCCATTCCCAGCTTTTCCACTCGTGTTTGTGCCATTCCCAGCTTTCTCCCCTTGTTTTGTGCCATTCCCAGTTTCCCTCCCCTTGTTTTGTGCCATTCCCAGCTTTCCCACCCGTGTTTCCTGCCGTCCCCTGTCCCCTCCATGCCCTGGGGGGAATATTTGCCACGGGGAGTGTCCAGGTCCTTCCGTGGCCCGGCCCAGCTCCCGAGGTGGAACAGGGAGCTCTTTGTGGCCACTCCTCCCTCTCTCCCCATTAATTAATTTGACATTTAAGCCGAGCTCCTCGTGCAGAGCTTCCGAGCGTCTCGGTGACCTCCGGAGCAGCTCCAGGGTGGGAGCTGCTGGAATTCCAGGTGGGAGAGAAGGATGTGGCTGGATTCAGGCAGAGGAGGCTCCTGGGGTGCAGCACCTGCTCCCCAAACTCTGTTTTGTGGTCAGGAAGGAATGGGATGGACCTGGCATCCTGTGGGATGCTCCTCGTGGCTGTGGGAAGGTGAAAGCGTTTTTAGAGCTGGTTCTTCCAAGGATTTTGTTAAAATTGACTCAAAAAAAAGTGAATTCTGGGCTGGTTGAGCCAGCATTGCACCTAAGGGTGGCTCTGCATGGAGGGAACAGCACCGATCTGGGAGGACCCAAACCTCCTTCACCTCAGCATCCCAGAGCTGCTGTGCGAGTCCCTGGGCTGGGATGGGCTGGGACCTTCCCTCTGCCCTGCCCACCGAGGCCAGGGCTGTGTTTACAGCTCCGGCCACACAAAAGCCTCTCCCTCCCTCAGCACGGCTTGGCCACGGCTCAAACTCTTTCTTTCGAGATAAAAATAACAGCAGAAACCTCAGGGCTGCTGCTTCTGCCCCGGCTGGTGGAGAAACGGGGATTGTTTTAGGAAAAAAGGGGGAAAACCTCAATGTGGGGGAGCCTAGGCACGAATCCCCCCTGGCTGCAGCCCCAAAGTGAGACCTGGAGTGGGGAGGAGGAGGCTGGAGCCAGGGAAAACTGGGAAAAACCGGGAAAAGCCTCATCTCCCAGGCAGCACGGAGCACAACTTGTTGGCAAAACAGTTTGTTTGCCAAAAAACGCAGTTTTCTGGAGGAGGGGAATGGAGCTGCCTCAGGAGCTGCTGAGGGAAGGGGGGGCCTGGCTGAGGGTTTGGGGGGGTGGGGAGGGATGCTCAGGCAGCAAATGTCAAAAATCCAACGCAGGGCTGCGTTTTGGGGCAAGGGAGTGGGAGTTTGGGGCCAAAGCGGGCATTTAAAAGAGAAAAAACATCTTATTTATTTCTCATTTTTGCAAGTTAAGCTGGAAGGGAACAGAAAATCGCTGTGTTTGTCCCCCCCTGAGCAGTTTTCCCTGCAGAGGCAGCAGGTCTGGGAGCACACAGGGAGCTTTGCTCACCCAAACTTGATGTTAATCCACCATTCCCGGCTTTTGTAAGGCAAATTTGGGCTCCTCACAATTTTTCCAGGTGCTGGGAAGGGCTGCTGTGTCCCTGGGGAACTTCTCCATACACCCAATGAAATCAAGCAGAAAAAACTGGGATAATGTAATTTTTCCCTGCATTTTGGAGGTTTTTTTGGGGAATGGCATCATCCAGATTTTCCTTTCCCCTCTCCCTCGGGCTCCAGTGCCAGGTGTGGGAGATGTGGGAATCTCCTGCAGCCAGGATCAGGGTTTGGAGCTGGGACAGCACTGGGGGGAGCCTGGACTGCTCCAAAGCCCTGGCTCCAGCTCAGTGGAAAATCCTGGAGCTGCCAGGGATTTGTGGATGGAATGGGGGGTTTAGGCAGCTGGGACCCCCTGGAGGCAGCTCCAAGGGTGAGGTTCCCTTTTGTCGTGAGACCCCCGGTGATTTTGGGGTGATTTTTGGGTGTGATTTTGGGCTTTGGTGTCACTGCTGCCTTTGTCACCTCCAGAAATAATCCAGGATTTAATAATTCCAGTTTCTTGCTCAGCTCCTGAGGCCTGCCCAGCCCAGGCTGTGTGTGGGGGCTGTGATGAGCACTAATTAATCTCTAATTAGCCTCCCTGTGGCCGCAGGTCGGTGCCCCCTGTGCTGCCTCTGTCAGAGGATCATTACAAACACCCCGTGCAGACCCGGGGGGTCCCAGTGTTAATTACCCTGGTGTTAATTAGGGAGAGTGCTGATGGGGATACTGGGGGCCTGGGCATCCACCGGGGACTCCAGGGCAGGGAACTGGGATGAAATGGGATCCTGGGTGGGGTTTATTGGCCAAGGGGTCTCTTCATCCCCTCAGGCTCCTCTGCGATGTGGGAATCACATCCCACTGGGACACCCGGGTTCCAAAATCCCAGATTTACAGATTTCCTTGGGTTTGTTTTCCCTGCAGCTGGGAGGAGCCACTTCTCATTTACCAGTGAAGAGCTGGTTTAGGTGGGAGCTGGGATGGGTTCCCTGGATCCTGGGGTCACCCCGTGGCCCTGGGACATTTCCTGCAGCGCTGGGGGCTCTGGGCTGGGCAGGACCCCCTGGATTTTGGATTTTGGGGGTGTTACCAGTGCTGGAATTGGGGTGGCCCAGCCGGTTCTCCCCTTTGTCCTCCTGCCTTTAATTTGGATTAATTAACTCCTGCTCCTCCATCTTCAAGGGCTGCGCACTCTGCATGGCCAGGAGCTGGCTGTGTGTCCCCAGGTGTCCCACAGATGTCCCTAAAGCCACCAGGGGTGATGCCCAGGAGTGGGGGTGGGGAGCTGGAATAGGAGCAGATCCTGGATTTGGAGCATCCTGAACCCCTTAATTTTCCATGGCAAGAGCTCTTCAAGGGAGGAGGAGGAGGAAGGAGAGAGGGAATCCATTGAATGTGGCACTGCTGGGTGGGCAGGGATGGACATGGTCCCTGACAGGGACATCCCTGTGTCCGTAGGGACACCATCCCCTGATCCCAGAGGAAATGGGAATTCCAGGGAAGGCAGCAGGCAGGGAGTGGATGGGGCTGCAGCGAGCAGCAGCTCCAGGTCCTCTCTCTCATCCACCACTGGAGTTTGGGGCTAAACTGTGACTTTTTGGGGCTGCCTGCTCAGGGAGGAGCATTCCCATGGGCTCTTCTGTGTCGGCTCTGACCAAGATTTGGTAAAAATCCTTTATTTCTGTGAGGATTTTGTCATTTTTTTTTTTCCCAAGGAGCTTTTTGGCTGCTGGTCCCACTGGCCTGGGGTGAGGCTGAGGGTCTGGCTGGGATCATCCCAGAGGCAGGGGAGTCCCAGGAACCCAAATGTGGAGATTTCCTTCTGATCCAGCTCTGACATTCCCGATTGCTCTTGCCAGCTCCAGCCAAGGCTGAGTCTGTGATCCCAGTGCTGGAACACCTGGATGAAAATATTCCCAAGGCCAAGCCAGGCAGCTGCTGATGGTGCCAGGGATTCCAGGGCAGGAAGGGAGTGAGATTGGGATGCAGAGGCAGCTCCCAGCCTGTTCCCATCCCTGCATCCATCCCTGGATCAGGGAGTGGCTGCTGCCTCGCCATCCCTCTCCCCTCATTCCCTCCCTCCAGCCGGACTTTTCCCTGCTGGATTTGGTTAAATCAGGATGTGGGGAGCAGGGATGGCAGAGGAGCTGGGCTGGACACTGAGGACTGGGAAGAAGGGACCATTTCATCCCTCCTGCTCCACTTTGGATGCTCCGAGGGGTGAATTCCCCATTCCCAGAAACTGCTTTTGGAGCAATGGGTGCCTGGATTTTTGTGAGGAGCTGCAGAGCAGCAGCTGGGCTGTCCCTGAGCCTCTCAGCCTCATCCTCTTTGCTCTGGGTTCAGCCTTAAAACCCCAAATGTGCCCCTGGCACAGGTGAGATTCCCACACCTTCCTGTCGTGCTGGGCAGGGACCAGCAGGGTCGGGGCCGGGGGTGTCACCCCAAAACCCCATCCCTGCTGCAGGCAGGGTCAGATCCCTCCTCAGTGCAATTCCAGCTGCTCCCAACATTCCAGCCCGAAGCTATAAATACCTCGGAGCGCAGCAAAGCCCCCGGAGGGTTTAGGCTCTATATTTAGGCTCCTGCAGCACGAAGCCATATTGCACGGAGGCTGGGCAGTGGGATCTCCTTCTAGGAACCGGGGGAAGGAGAGGACAGGAGCAGAGGGGTGTGATGGAGCCTTTCCATGTGGATCCGGGGCTGGATCCTCCCGCTGCAGCTGCTGTCCCATCCCGGTGCTCCAATCCGGGCGTTTCTTCCCCCAAATCCCGGCAGAAGTTGCTGCCTGAGTATGGAGGGAAAGGGACATCAAACATTTATAGGCCTTGCGAATCGTCAAGGAAATGTCTGGCTCTGTTAAAATAGCAGCAGCAATTAGAGGAGAGGAAAAAAATAAAAAGCCAAACTCAGCATCCACGGCTCGTGTGCTATCCCAGCGTTTTCCCAGCGCTCCCTGTCCTCAGCTGGGGTCGCAGCTCTGGGATTGGGCTCCCCAAGCCCATCTGGGGGGTGGGACAAGCTCTGAACCCCCCCAAACTAGGCCTCGTGGCTCTCCAAACACATCCCAACCTCGGTTCTGACCTAAACTGAGAGGGCAGTGGGAAGTTAATTGGGTTCCTTCTCCTTTCGGGGTTTTGCAGCGGGGTCGGTGCTTCCTGCCCAGCTCCGGTCATTCCTAATTAGGGAAACACCAAATCTGAGCTTCCCTGGTGCCTCACTGGGATTTGTCCTGTGGGGACTGGTCCTTCCCCTCACCCAGGGTGACGATGGGGTGGGAGGTGAAGAAAAACAGCCAAATCCTGAGGATCAGGGGAATTTTGTTGCTGCTTTGTTTGACCCGGGATCTTCCAGAGGAAAAATCCGCTGTTCCTCCAGCAGGCAGCAGGGCACCAGGGTCACGCTCGCCTGCTCAAGCTTTGCACTTCCCTGCATAAAAATCAGGGCTTTGGTGATTTTTCATTATTTTTTTCTCTTTGGTGAAGGTTAGAACCTGATTGAGGAGCAGAGCGAGCTCTGGAGTGAGGAGGAGGTTCAGGATCCAGGACTGGGCATGGGTTTGGGCTCTGCCTGCTTCAAGTTTTTGGGAACCAGGGCTTGTCTGGCACAGCTCAGAGCTGGTGTGAAAATGAGGAAAGGAAATTCCTGGAGGGGAAATGCAGGGAGGAAGAGCAGGGCTGGGAGAAGCAGCTGGAGGGTGCTGGGGGGTGATGGCCACAGGGACCTGGAGGGACACATTTTCCTTGTTTGCCAAGGAAGAGAAGAACTCAGCTGGTGGGAATGAATCCTGGTTGGATTTGAAAATGAGGAGTCCGTTGTTGTTTCAGGCTCAGGAATTGGCTTTGTTTGCTTTGGGAGCAATGCTCCTTCCCAGTGGGATCACCCCAGCCATGGAGCCCATGGGAAAGTTTTCCCGTTGTGAAATCAGACCTTTGGGTGTTTCCTTCACCCCTGGGCTGTGAGAGCTCCCATGAAAATCTTCCATTTGTGAGATTTTCCTGCTGGCTCCAGAGCTGGAAGTGCTTTTCCAAGCACAAGGTGGATCCTGCAGCTCTTGAAGTGGAGAATTTGAGGAAAACTTGGTGTGTGCTGGGGGATGGTCAATCCAGGGAGACAATTTCCCTGCTCCTTACAGAGCCTGGAACACCTCCCTGGGGGAATCAGCTGAGATGGGGTGAGAGGAGCAGCTCCTGCTGGTGCCTGCCAGGGAATCCCAGTGCCCTGGGCTCACATTCCTTTGGGATGGAGCTCTCCCTGCTCTCATTTTCCTCCTGCTCTATTGGGTTGTGGGTGGGAAGAGTTGTGAGGTCTGAGGTGAGGAGGCTGGAGGCCAGGCCTGGCTGATGGCCTGGGATGCTGGGGGCCATTCCCATGTGGGAATTCTGGGGCCTGGCCCTGTACTGGGAATGCTGGGAGCCATTCCCAAGTGGGAATTCTGGGGCCTGGCCCTGTACTGGGAATGCTGGGAGCCATTCCCAAGTGGGAATTCTGGGGCCTGGCCCTGTACTGGGAATGCTGGGAGCCATTCCCAAGTGGGAATTCTGGGGCCTGGCCCTGTACTGGGAATGCTGGGAGCCATTCCCATGTGGGAATTCTGACACCTGGCCCTGTACTGGGAATGCTGGGAGCCATTCCCAAGTGGGAATTCTGGGGCCTGGCCCTGTGTGGGGATACTGGTACTATTTCATGGAAATGTTGGTTCCTGTCTCTGTGTGGGAATTCTGGGACCCACTCCTGTATGGAAATGCTGGTGCCCTCTGAGGGGATTTTGGGAGCCATTCCTATGTGGGGATGTTGGTACCTGTCCCTGGGTGGGATTTTGGGACCCATTCTCATGTGGGGATCCTGGCACTCATTCCCATATTGAGATGCTGGTGCCTGTATGAGGATTTTAGGACCCATTCCCATATGGAGATCCAGGTGCCTATCTGATATTCCCCTGGAAGGACCCTGGTGCCCATTTCCCTGGAAGGATCCTGGTGCCCATCTGGCATTCCCACTGGGATTCTGGTCCCTGTGCCCCCCCAGGGACGCTGCTCTCTTGGGCACTCCCTCAGCAGAATGAGGTTTCTCCTCCTCCTTCCCCTCCCTGGCCCAGCAGGACATTTCTGTGTCTGTTTTTGTCACTTCCTGTGGTGTTTTCAGCCGCCTGGCACTGAACCAAACTGCTCTGGCTGGGAAAAGAGGCCTCAGGTGCAGCAAAACCCGCTCATAATTTATTTGTTCCTCACCGGCTTCCAGGCTGGATCGCAGAGCTGCCAGAGTTTGGTTTGATTTCCCCTCTCCAACGATAAATTTTAATTCTCCAGCGCGACCGGGAGCATTGAACAGCTCGGGACAAGTGACACCAAAGGTGTCAGGAGGGGACATTTCCACCAGCAGGCTCAGGCTGCTGAGCATCCTTGCTGCTGTAGAAAGAGCAGGAACCTCCTTCCTGCCTGGATATTTGCCGAGGGAAACAACAGGTTGGGGAATAAATATCGGCATTTCTGCCCTCGGGGACTTCCCGGTGCCATCCCCAGCGCAGCCCCGCAGGTGGACGTGAGAGAGAAGATGCTCAGCAGCGGTGGATTAGGGTTGCACCTGCTTTTCTTTTTTTTTTTGTCGTTGATTCTTTCCCTTAATGGAAAAAGCCGTGTTCGCACGGAAACCAATCGGTTTGTGCGGCCCTGAAAAGCAGGAGCATCCCAGAGGCGCCGGGAAAAGCTCCTGCCTCTGCGCTCGGCGTTGCAAAAAGGTTTAGAAGATCAAAAATAAAGCGTGGAGGACGCGCCTGTGGAGCGCGGGGCTCTTTGCGGAGGAGCTTGAGGGCTCTGGAGCGGCAGCGGGAGCCGAGGCCGGGGTGAATCCCCAGGGATGCTCCGAGCCCAGCGCTCCTTCCCGGCGGGAGCAGCCGCGCATCCCCCGGAGCTGCGGGACGGGGGTGAGGCCGCGGGGACGCGGCGATCCCAGGATCCAGGGATCCGGGATCCCCCGGGGATGCTCCGGGCTGGCTCGGGGATGCTCCGGGCTGGCTCGGGGCTGGCTCGGGGATGCTCCGGGCTGGCTCCGGGCTGGCTCGGGGATGCTCCGGGCTGGCCCCGCGGAGCCGCCGCAGCCGCGGGCGAGCGCAAGGCCCCGCCGGGCTGCTGAAAGTAGGTCGTGGCTGTGCTGGCGTGGCCGCCCCGTCCTACATATGGAAATCGGGGCTATTTCTGGCCGCTCCTGACGGGCTCGGCCGTGTCCCCGCTCCGGCCCCTCGGCGGGGCCCCGCCCCGGGCACAGCCCCGCTCCCGGCGCTGCCGATGCTCGGGGATGCTTTGTGATGGAGCTGTTCCAGGGGATTCCTGCCCCTGGAACCTCTCCCCCTCTCCTGGGATGGGTGACTCCATCCTGTGGATCCCACTCGGCTTCCCAGTGCTTAGTGGGGGTTAATTCCTCATGGACAAGCCTTCTCCAGCTGTGCGTGCAGAGCCTGGGGCTTGTTCAGGCTCCTCAGTCCATCCCATGCAGGGTCTCCCTCCAGGACTTCCCCCCAGACCCACCCCTGGATTGCTTCCCATCCCCTCCAGGCTGGACTCCAGCTGGAAATCGTGGATTTGGCAGCATCTTCATCAACCTCGCTTTCCATTTCCATGACAACCCCGAGGAAGGTGGGCAGGAACTCCTTCCTGTTGGGTACACAGGAGCTGGCAAACACCGGGTCCTGCTGCTGGGGATAAAAAGCATCTCCCTGGATGGGATAATCCTAATTAAATGCCAGGAGCAGAGGGAAAAGGGCAGCTTGGGATTTTCCCCAGTTTTGAGTCCTGCTTGTGGGGAGGGAGAGCCGGTGTTGATCTGAATCTGCCTGCGAGAGTCTTGAATATATTCCAGATTAATTGTTCTTAGGGGTTCATTAGCTGTGGCACCAGAACAGATCCTGGGGGGTCTGCAGGAACGGGACTGGCACCGTTTTAGGGGCAGGCAGGTGAGGGATGGTTTTAGGGCAGTGACAGCTCTGTCCTTTGCCTGCCACTTAAACATGGCCTGGACACATCACCCCCACATTCCCAGGTTTAATGTGCTTGTGGGGAGCTGGGAAAGGGACTCAGCCTGGAGAAAAGGAGGCTCAGGGGGAACTTGTGGCTCTGCACAACTCCCTGACAGGAGGGGACAGCCGGGGGGGTCGGGCTCTGCTCCCAGGGAACAGGGACAGGAGGAGAGGGAACGGCCTCAGGCTGGGCCAGGGGAGGTTATGTCGGGTGTCACGAAAAATTTCCTCGTGGAAAAGTTTGTCAGACCCTGGCACAGCTGCCCAGGCAGTGGTGGAGTCTCCATCCCTGGAAATATTTAAAGAATGTGGCACTTGGGGACAGGGGCGAGTGGTGACCACCCAGCACTGGGTTAATGGTTGGACACCGTGGTCTGAGGGGGACTTTCCATAGTCAGTGATTCCAGAATCCTGTTGATGTGTGACCTGGATGGGCCTGGATGCTCCCTGCACTCCTCAAAATGAGAGCAAAACCCTTTTCCAGCTTCACGTGCAAAGCTTTTCCAGGTGAATTCGGGGTTGGGACGATGCCTCTGGGGGAACTCCAAGGAGCGAGAACCTTTTGGGTTCCCAGGGGGGATTTCCAGGCTGATCCATCCAGAGCAGTTCAGGAAGAATATTCCCCACCCGTGGGACTGCTGGGGTTGGCACGAAACACCCCAAAGCCTGTTAGTGCAGAGGGCACCCCCAGCTTTGTGGGCCCTCCCTGCAGGGACAGGATGTGGCCACTCCACCTGCTCCAGACCCCTTTTCCATGCTGGAAAATCTCCCCAAATTGTGCCAACCCCTTTGCTCCTGGAGCTCGGGGCTGGGGGAGGCCCCGGGTCCCCCCAAACTGCAGCACGGGGAGGGGCTGGGAGGGAGAGGAGCTGTTGGGAGGAAGGGTTTGGGGAAAGGGGAATGATTTGTAGGGCTGGAGGATGTTCCCTCTGGGAAATCTGCCCCTGGACCCCTCCTCTCCTCTCCCAACCCATCCCTGGGGGGCTCAGCCTTCGGGTTAATGGTTGGTGACCACAATTAAGCCGATCTCAGCAAATGAAGTGGCGTTTAAGGAGCCAAATAAAATGGGAAATACCCTGCGATTGCTTTCTGTGGTCTTTAAGAGGCTTTCCATTCCCGCAGCTGCATGTCCTACGGTGTCGGGGGAGCGTCCCCTGGCACGGCGACAGTGCCCTGGCTCTCCAAAGCCATCCCCAGCTCCCACAGGGATTCCTTTGGGAGCGATCCCGGCTTTTCCTGAGTCTCCCTGGGGGGAAAAGCAGTCCCGGTGCATCCAACACCGGGAACAGTGGGACAGCTCCCTCCGGGCTGGTGTCCCCATGGAGGGAGGTGGCTTTGTTCCCGCGGCAGGAGGTGACACCGTGGTGGCCCCAGGGCAGGGGGATTTCTGTCTCTGAGCCACCGCGGCTGGCGCGGGCACCGCATGCCCGAAAGGAGAAGAGTTTTGGGGCTGGCTCGCGGTCCCTGGGCTGTGTCCCCGTGTCCCCAAATCCCCCCGTGGCGCTCAGCCCGTCCCCGCCGGGCCTGGGGGCTGAGCCCTGGC
Organism: Rhabdornis inornatus; assembly: GCA_013397075.1. Classification (NCBI taxonomy): domain Eukaryota; kingdom Metazoa; phylum Chordata; class Aves; order Passeriformes; family Rhabdornithidae; genus Rhabdornis; species Rhabdornis inornatus. Next base: position 836,965 of record VWZS01005826.1, on the reverse strand, counting down.
TGCTCCCCACGGGAATGCTGCAGGAAAAGCGGCTGGAGGAGCGATCCCGGTGCTGATCTCCCCGGGCCCAGGGGCGTCTCCAGCCGAAACCTTTCCTTCCACAAACACCATGAGATCATTTTCCTCTCCCCAGCGCACAATGCGCCATTGTCCTGCCTGTTCCACTGGAAATCGAACCGGGAATGTGAGCCCAAGCTCTCTGATCCCTTTCCCAGCGCCGAAGAGCCGGGATGGGGCTCCCCAAACATCCCAAAGCCTTTTTGGGAAGGGTTTTGCCCTGGGAGAGGCCGAGATCTGTGGGATTGAACAACTGCAGATTCCTGCTGGAATCTGAGTGCCGGAATCGGCTGAGCCAGGCAGGGGTGGGAGGGCCGGGGCTGCGCCTGGCTGGCTGTAAAAAAACGGGAATTGCTCTTTTCCTCCCTTTTCATTGTTCAGCTCAGGGCTCGTATCGGAGCCGGCAGCAGCAGCCGCGATCGGCTCGGGGCAGAGTTGGGAGCGGCAGGAATGAGGCTCAGGTCCCAGGGCTGGGGAACAAAAATCCCATGGTTCTGTGGAGCTGTGGAATGAGGGAATCATGGAATGGTTTGGGCTGGGAGATTTAAATCTCATCCAGTGCCACCCCTGCCATGGCAGGGACACCTCCCACTGTCCCAGGTGCTCCCAGCCCCAATGTCCAGCCTGGCCTTGGACACTGCCAGGGATCCAGGGGCAGCCACAGCTGCTCTGGCAATTCCATGCCAGCCCCTGCCCACCCTGCCAGGGAACAATTCCTAATTCCCAAGATCCCATCCAGCCCTGCCCTCTGGCAGTGGAAGCCATTCCCTGTGTCCTGTCCCTCCATGCCTTGTCCCCAGTCCCTCTGCAGCTCTCCTGGAGCCCCTTCAGGCCCTGCCAGGGGCTCTGAGCTCTCCCTGGAGCCTTCTCCTCTCCAGGGCAGCACCCCCAGCTCTCCCAGCCTGGCTCCAGCCCTGCAGCAGCTCCAGGTCCTTCCTGTGCTGGGAACACCCCCCAAGGTGGGAGTGGGATCTGGCCTGGATTGCTGGGGAAGGAGGAGGAGGCTGGAAAGAGTCTCTGGGAGCTCTGGAAACCCAAACTTTGCCCCCGGGGTGCCCATCTGGGTCCTGGTGTGCAGCCCATGGTGCTGGCAGGGGTTCCCTGAGCTCCAGCCAAGGGATATTTCTGTTCCATCGGGATCTGGTATTAGGGAGAACAATCCCCCATCCCCTCACCCACCCCCTGCAACTCCCACTGCTCAACCACAGCCTCGTGGGGCTCCTTCTCCTCCTTCCTCTGCTCCCAGCATGTCCCAGGACACAAAATCCCTCCAAATCCCCAGCTGGGAGCATCCCCACGGAGCCAGCGCAGATGGGGACGTGCCACCAGCCCATCTGCTCCATGTCCTGTGCTGGCCACGCTTTGCCAAATCCTCCTGAGTCACCCAGGGCTCGTTTTTTGCATCTATCGCTTTGGGCTCCAGTGTTTCCCATCTCCCTCTGCTGTTTTCCATGTTTTTTTCCCCTTTTAATGAATGGGAACCATCCAGGCTGTAATAACAGCAGCAGGTGACCTCTGTTGGGGTGAGGAGCTGGAGCACGGACACTGCGTGTCCAGCACAGCACACCTGGCCTGGGAGCCACCAGCAGAGAATCCTGGGATTCACTGATCCATGGAGGGAATGTCCAGGAGAGCCCAAGTCTGGATCCAGCCCTTCTCCAGCAGCTCCATCTCCTCCTGCCTTGGGGACAGCCTTTAGCCAGGGGTGCTGTGATGGCACAAGGGAAAATGGCTTTAAATTAAAGTAAGGGAGATTTAGATGAGATCTAGGAGAGAAAATATTCTCAATTAGAGTAGTGGAACACCAGAAGAAGATTCCCAGAGCAGCTGTGGCTGCCCCTGGATCCCTGGCAGTGTCCAAGGCCAGGCTGGACATTGGGGCTGGGAGCAGCCTGGGACAGTGGGAGGTGTCCCTGCCATGGCAGGGGGGACACTGGATGGGATTTCAGGTCCCTCCAATCCAAACCATTCCATGAATCTCTGATCCCCTGGTGCAGGTTGGTGGGATACACCTGGGCTAGTGGGATTTAAACCATGACCAGACCGTGCAGAGGATTTCCTGCAGCTCCTTCAGGGGTGGAGCTGCTTTTCCTTGGAGTTTTGTGGCCTCGGTGTGGAGCAGCCTCGAGCCAGCAGTGCCCAACCAGCTCTGAAAATGCGTCCCGGGCTGCAGCCTGGGGGTGTTCCTGTGTTTTCTGTGGATCCTTCCTTGAGTTTTCTTGTGCCATTCCATAGGGAGGAGAGGATTTATCCCCCAGGAGCATCTCAGAGCTGTCAGAGCCCCACCCCGAGGCCCATCCCCCTCAAAATCTCCAGGTTTCTGTCCCCTGGTTTGGGACCCTGCCCCTCCCCAGCTGCTTGCCCGGAGGCTCCGGCCCCTCCTCGCCCACACGGGCGGGATTAGGATCCCCGGAGCCATCTGGGCCCTGCAGGAGCAGCCCCTGCCCAGGGATCCATGTGGGAATGTCCCAGTGTGGGGCCCAGCCCCCAGGGACAATCCCCCTCAGAGCCTGCCCGTGTCCCCAGAGGGTCTGTTTTGGGGGACACGCCTTGTTTTGGGGTCTCCGGGGTGGCAGGGCTGCGTTCCAGCTTCAGGGGCTGAGTTTGGAGCCAGGTGCACCCATGGGAAGAGAGGGAAAATATCCCAAGGGCATTTCCCACCCGTGTTTCGGGAAGGGTGGGGCCAGACCCACCTGTGGTGGTTGGGATTGAGGTGAAGGATCTCAGAATGGCTTTGGTGGGAGGGAATTTAGGGATCATCCCGTTCCAACCCCAACACCTCCCACTGTCCGAGGCTGCTCCCAGCCCCTGTGGGACATTTCCAGGGATCCAGGGGCAGCCTCAGCTGCTCTGGGAATTCCATCCCAGCCTTTCCCCACCCCCACCCCTCCCCCAAGGAACAATTCCTTCCCAAAATCCCGTCCAGCCCTGCCCTCTGGCAGTGGGAACCATTCCATGGGAACAGGGGAATTGTCCCTGCGCTCCGTTGGGATGCCCGGGAAGATTCTCTTGGCTGGACACTCCTCCCGGTGCCACCTCGGCTCCTGGTGGCTCCGTGTGGCTCCTGGTGGCTCCGTGTGGCTCCTGGTGGCTCCGTGTGGCTGCTGTCACCCGTCTGAGCAGTGCCATAATTCCCTGTAATCGCCGCAGCCGCTCCGGCCTCACCTGGTGCCGGCGCTCACCGGAGGGTCAGAGCGGGCAGAGCCGGCGCCGCAATCGGCTTAGGGGGATAAAGAGAGGGGACAGGAGGGACAGAGGACAGGGGACAGGAGGGACGGGAGACAGGGGGATAGGAGGGACGGAGGGACGAGGAGAGTGGGATAGGGGGACAAGACGGGCAGGAGNAAATCTCCAGGTTTCTGTCCCCTGGTTTGGGACACTGCCCCTCCCCAGCTGCTTGCCCGGAGGCTCCGGCCCCTCCTCGCCCACACGGGCGGGATTAGGATCCCCGGAGCCATCTGGGCCCTGCAGGAGCAGCCCCTGCCCAGGGATCCATGTGGGAATGTCCCAGTGTGGGGCCCAGCCCCCAGGGACNAGGGACAAAGGGAAAGGAGGAACAGGAGGGACAGAGGGACAGAGGGAGCTGCTGGTACCTGGGGATGGGGAACTGAGCCATGGGGGGTGGCCATGGGAGGTTGGGGTGCCCTGGGGACAGCGGTGTCACCCTGGGGGACAGGGTGGCCTTTGCCCACTCGGGACATTCCGGATTTTCGAGGCACTGATGGATGGCACTGGAGAGGTTTTGGGGTGGGGGAGTTCTGTGCACTGAGGGGCATTTCTGCCCTCTCTGGGTAAAGCCTTGAGGTCCCTGCCCCACCTCATGTCTGGCAGCCAGGGGCAGGAATTTCCTGTAGGATTTTCCTGGAGGGTTTTCCTATGGAGTTTTCCTGGAGCATTTTCCTGGGAGGTTTTCCTGAGTAATTTTCCTGTAGGATTTTCCTGGAAGGTTTTTCTGGAGCATTTTCCTGGGAGGTTTTCCTGAGTAATTTTCCTGTAGGATTTTCCTGGAAGGTTTTTCTGGAGCATTTTCCTGGGAGGTTTTCCTGAGTAATTTTCCTGTAGGATTTTCCTGGAAGGTTTTTCTGGAGCATTTTCCTGTTGAGTTTTCCCGGAGGATTTTCCTGGAGGATTTTCCTGTTGGGTTTTCCTGTAGGATTTTCCTGTAGGAATTTCCTGTAGGGTTTTCCTGGAGGATTTCAGGACACCGCCCCATGGATGTTGTGCTGACAGGGAGCACCGCCCCAAGTGGGATGTGAGGGCAGTGGGGCTGTTCCCTGTTCCTGCAGCCAGGTCCTGGCAGGGTTTTGGGGCCAGGGAGAGCAGAACCATCAGCCCTTTTCCAGCATTCCCACTCCTGGTTTGGGCTGGGAGCCCAAACCCACATTTTGAGCGCAGCCCAGTGTGTAAAACCCTTTATTTGAGATAATTGTAGGTGAGTGTAGGGGACAAAAAAAGCATTTTATTTTGGGTAGTTTGGGGTGGGCGCACAGCGTCTCCTCCACCCCAGAAAGGGACAGCTCTGTGCCCTGGGGTTGTCCTGCCTGCCGTCCCTGTGCCTCCCCCATCCCGGTACTGATGCACCCTCCGGAACCCGGGAATGCCACCACGAGTCCCAGAGGTCCGCGATAGGAGCTGCTAAAAATAGGGGATTTCTCCACCGGCACGGGATTGTGCTTTTTGGGAAGTGGCAGGAGGGAGCTGGGCTGAGCACGAGCTCTGGGTGCAGCGGGGACGTTTTGGGGTTTTTTGGGGCGCTGATGTTTGTAGGGAAGAGCAGAGGAGATTCCCGCTCGTTCCAGAGGTGATTCCTGGTGAAATTGGTGAAAAGGTGACACGGCCCCGCCAGGATTCCTCCGTGCCCCAGTTTCCCCCTGGGTGGCACTGAGGGTTAGAAATTCCTGGGAAAACCAGGAATTTCTGTCCCGTTGGTCAGACAGGGATTGCTCACCCCCTCCAGCGGATCTCCCTCCCTCCCTCTCACCCCCACATGTGCCCATCCCACGGGGAATTTCAGCATTTCGGCCTCCCCAGGTTTTATTATACCCTAAAAATCCACCAAGGGCAGAGTCCTGATGTTTCCTGTGCCCATCCCACGGGGAATTTCAGCATTTCGGCCTCCCCAGGTTTTATTATACCCTAAAAATCCACCAAGGGCAGAGTCCTGATGTTTCCTGTGCCCATCCCACGGGGAATTTCAGCATTTCAGCCTCCCCAGGTAAATCCTGTTGTATTACACCCTAAAACCCCGTGGTAGGCACAGCCCCGGTGTTTGCTGTGCCCTCCCCGCGATCTGCCGGAGCTGGGCAGGGCTCTGGGTAATCCCTCCCTGGCACATCCCCAACCCTCGCCCTGTCCCTCGCTGAGCTGGCCACGGGAGCCTGGCAAGGCCCAAACCCCGCTGCTGGTGCGCGAGGAGCGGTGCCAGCCCGGCACCAGCAGGAGAAAAATGTCCAGGATTTCGAGAGGCTGGATTGCTGGAGCATCCCCTGAGCGAGAGGAAGGGCTCTGTCCCTGTGAGGTGACAGCCGAGTCCTGCCCTGGGGAGATCCAGGAGCTGCAGGGACACAATCCCGGGGATGTCCCCGGGGATGTCCGCGGGACGGTGGCACTGCGGCACTTCCAGGTCCCTCCCAGCCCATCCCAATCTGTGTTTTCCACCTGGGATTTGGAGACTGGGCACTCGGGGGGGCTGGGCTGTGGCACCGCAGTCCTTTCCCCATCCCAGGGTTTTGATGTCTGTCCCCAGGGAACAACAGGGGACAGGGAATGGTGACATTCCGAGGCTGCCAGAGCTCCAGGAGTGTTTGGACACTGCTCCAGGGATGCAGAGGGGGGGATTTTGGGGTATCTGGGCAGGGACACGATTGGACTGGATGGGCCTTGGGGGTTCCTCCCAGCTCAGGACATTCTGTGATTCCATGAATCCCTGTCTGAGCATCCCAAAATGTCGCTCAGCACGGATCAGCTTCCCTGGATGTGCCACTGCTCCAGAGAATGGCCAAGCTGACCCACGCACAGCCCAGCAGCTCCTTCTTCCCTTTGCTCACAAACCACATCCCACAGCTTTTCCAGCAGCATTCCTGCTGCTGGGTGGGCTCCCACCATTTGTGGGAATATTTTAGGAGAAACCACCACCAGCCCTGCAAACAACCCAGGGGAAAGAGGCAGATTTTGAGCGTAAATTCTCGCTTTTTACTGATTTTCTTTTTCAAAGAAGCAGCAGCTGGGTGAGCTGGGAGCTCGCTGCTCCTCTGCCGAGCAGAAATCCGTGCTGCTGGTGGCTTTTCCGTGCGGAATTGTGGCAGCAGGAGGATTTGAGGAGGCTGCCAGGGGGAGGCCAGATCTTTTATTAGAGCAACTGATACGGTTGGGGAAAAAAAGCTCCAAAGCAGATCAGCTTTTGGGCTCACCAGTCCTTATTCAGGTCCTAAATAGAAACAGCTCAGTCAGATCCCCGGGTTTATTTTAATCAATTTTAGAATGAAAAAAAAAAAAAAGGAAAATAAGAGAAAACCAACTGCTGACCTGAAAGCTTTTCCCCCCCCTTTCTCTGGTGGTTTTTCTCTCCTTTTTTTTTGGATTTGTTTATCTTGTGTGTGGTGCTTGGCAGAGCTGCTGGCTCAGTCACAGCCCTGACACCCCCAGACACCTCAAATTTGGGCTTTCGTCACCACTCCAGGAGAGGTTGTGTAAGGTGGAGCCCAGGACAGCTGGATCCTCCTGTGAAAAACAAGGTTTACTCTCCTGGTAAAATTTAAGAGTTTAATAAAGGACAATAGGAGACAAAGATAATAAAGCAAGATTTAACAATCGGGTGCTTAGCATTCAGCCAAGAGCACAGTCGCTGTTTTGAAGACACCCTTTACACACCGTTTCTATTGCATTAGCCTACTGCATGTTCATAAACAATCATGTGTATTTAAACCTTCCCCCAAAGGAGTTTCCATGTTCCAAGAACTGTTTAGCACGGCTCCTTTTCGGGTTTGCCTTTTTAGAGCACGCTCATTTCTTGGCTGTGGTTTTAGTCCGTTCTCATCATCACCTCGAGCCTGGGCTTTGGTCCATGCCTGCTACAGATACAGACAGCAAATGCTGATAGAACCAGGGGTCTCTGATAGAACCAGGGGTCCCTGATAGAACCAGGGGTCTCTGATAGAACCAGGGGTCTCTGACAGTCCCAGGGGTCTCTGATAGTCCCAGGGGTCTTTATCAGGAGTTCATTGGATGTTATCCCAACCAAACAGGCAGTTCAATTCCCACAAATATAACTGTAGCAGCTATTTCGTATTTCACTGATACAGGGAACAGGGACAGGAATGGATGGAAAAGGGACAGGAATGGATGGAAGAGGGACAGGAATGGATGGAAGAGGGACAGGAATGGATGGAAGAGGGACAGGAATGGATGGAACTGGGACAGGAATGGATGGAACTGGGGCAGGAATGGATGGAACTGGGGCAGGAATGGATGGAGCTGGGACAGGAATGGGTGGAGCTGGGACAGGAATGGATGGAACTGGGACAGGAATGAATGGAGCTGGGACAGGAATGGATGGAGCTGGGACAGGAATTGTTGGAACAGGGACAGGAATGGATGGAAGAGGGGCAGGAATGGATGGAGCAGGGACAGGAATGGATGGAGCTGGGACAGGAATTGTTGGAGCTGGGGCAGAATGCCTAATTATTACGTCTAATAAAAACTACATCTTTCAAGCAAAGTTACTTTTAACATTATACATATAGCATCTGTTTTAATATTTGCAAAAAGGCAATAATATTAAAATATGCATTTATAACTCTCTCCCAGACTATTCCAGGCTCTGGGAAAACAATGCCCAGCTGCTTTTTGGGCTCATTTTCCCCCCTGGATGCTCCCAGTCGCACATGGGATGTCCCTGGGTCAGATCCTGCTCCAGGACACTGTGGGGTGCTCAGGCTCAGTTCTGTGGCCTTGAGGCATTCCCAGGATTCATCCATCCCTAGGGAAGGGACATCAGCCCCCCTGACTGCTGCCTCCCACCCCTGGAGATCATCTTTCCATGAGAAACGTCAGGAAATTGGGAATACTGACCCTGCTGAGAGCCCTGCTGGGGGCACAGCGCTGCCCTGGGCTCTTGGAAAAGGGAAAGGGACAGAAATCCTTCTGGGAAACCCAGGGATTTGACCAAGGAATGATGGAATGTGTGGTGGGACAAGGCCTTGGAGCCCATCCCCTGTGTCCATCCCACCAATCCAGCTTGGTGAGCTGGAGCAGAGCAAAGGTTGCCATTGTTTATTGGGAAAATGCTGCAATTTGTCATTGCTGGGCATTCCCTGTTCCCTGGCCAGCACCAGGGGTCCACAGGAGGAGTTTTATCCCTTCCATCACAAATCCTGTGGGATGGGGGAGATGGAGGGACCCAGGAATGTGGGGGGCATTTCCCTTCTGAGCTCTTCAAACACCAGCTCAGCTCCCAGCTCTGCCCTCCTGCTGCTTTATTCCATGGAATCACAGAATTCTGGGATTATTTGGGTTGGAAGGATCTTAAATCCCATCCAGTGCAATCCCATCCCATCCCATCCCATCCCATCCCATCCCATCCCATCCCACCCCTGCCATGGCAGGGACACCTCCCACTGTCCCAGGTGCTCCCAGCCCCAATGTCCAACCTGGCCTTGGACACTGCCAGGGATCCAGGGGCAGCCACAGCTGCTCTGGCAATTCCATGCCAGCCCCTGCCCACCCTGCCAGGGAACAATTCCTAATTGCCAAGATCCCATCCAGCCCTGCCCTCTGGCAGTGGAAGCCATTCCCTGTGTCCTGTCCCTCCATGCCTTGTCCCCAGTCCCTCTGCAGCTCTCCTGGAGCCCCTTCAGGCCCTGCCAGGGGCTCTGAGCTCTCCCTGGAGCCTGCTCCTCTCCAGGGCAGCACCCCCAGCTCTCCCAGTCTGGCCTCCACAATTCTGGAATCATGGAATGGTTTGGGTTGGGAAGGGCCCTAAATCCCCCTCAGAGCCTGCCCGTGTCCCCAGAGGGTCTGTTTTGGGGGACACGCCTTGTTTTGGGGTCTCCGGGGTGGCAGGGCTGCGTTCCAGCTTCAGGGGCTGAGTTTGGAGCCAGGTGCACCCATGGGAAGAGAGGGAAAATATCCCAAGGGCATTTCCCACCCGTGTTTCGGGAAGGGTGGGGCCAGACCCACCTGTGGTGGTTGGGATTGAGGTGAAGGATCTCAGAATGGCTTTGGTGGGAGGGAATTTAGGGATCATCCCGTTCCAACCCCAACACCTCCCACTGTCCGAGGCTGCTCCCAGCCCCTGTGGGACATTTCCAGGGATCCAGGGGCAGCCTCAGCTGTTCTGGGAATTCCATCCCAGCCCTGCCCTGGCAGAGCCGAGCTCCTGCTGTGCCCAGCGCAGAATTCCATGTGAAGGGAGAAGGGAAGGAGCTCTCAGGGCCCTGGTGACTCTTGGGAGTGAGAAGGGATCCAATGGATCCCTGGGATGGAACCCTGAGATGGATCCCTGGGATGGAACCCTGGGATAGATCCCTGGGATGGGACTGATGGGTCCCTGGGATGGATCCCTGGGGTGTATCCTTGGGATGGATCTAATGGATCTCTGGGATGGATCCCTGGGATGGGACTGATGGGTCCCTGGGGTGGGTCCTTGGGATGGGTCCCTGGGATGGATCTGATAGATCCCTGGGGTGGATCCCTGGGGTGGATCCCTGGGATGGAACCCTGGGATGGATCCCTGGGATGGATCCCTGGGATGGAACCCTGGGATGGATCCCTGGGATGGATCCCTGGGGTGGATCCCTGGGATGGATCTCCAAAGCTCTGGGGTTCACACCTGGAGGCGTTCCCTGGTTTTCCTCTCCTTGCCAGGTGTGGGGACACCCCCATCCCGCAGTGTCCATGGAATATCCATGGAATTATCCTTGGGAAGGAGGGATGGAAGCAACTCCTTCAGCTCCACAGCCCTGGGAGAGCTGCAGGAGTTGTTTTTGTTTTTGTTTTTTAATTTTATTTTGTTTTGTTTTGGTTTTGGTGTGATTTTGTTTAGCTTTTTTTGTGGGGTTTGGGGTGTTTTGGGGTTTTTTTTGTTTTGTTTTGTTTTGTTTTGTTTTTGTGGTTCTTTTTGTTGTTTCATTTTGTGGGGCCTTTTCTGTTTGTTTTGTGGGGTTTTTTGTGGTTTTTTGTGTTTTTTGGAGGGTTGTAGTTTTATTTTGTGTTTTGTGGGCTTTTTGTTGGTTTTGGTTTTTTTTTATTTGTTTGTTTTTAGGTTTTTTTGTTTGGTTTTTATTTTTTGATTTGTTTGGGGGTTTTGTTGTTTTTTGTTTGTTTCTGTTTTGGATTTTTTGTTTCTATTTTTTGGGGATTTATTTGTTTCTATTTATTTTTGTTTGGGGGTTCTGTTTGTTTGTTTGGGTTTTTGGTTGTTTGTTTTTTTTTTCAGATTATTTTTTGGTTGTTTGGTTTTTTGAAACCCCTGGCAGCAGCAAACTCAGAGAGCTCCATAAATATTTGATCAAATCCTTCCATCACTGTCACCATCCCACCCCCCATGACACCAACAGAAAACCTGGAAACTCTTCCAACCTCATCCCAAATTATCCAAATCCCCCATTCCCCACCCAGGAACAGCAAGGTCACAGACTGGGATTGTCCTTCCCTCACTTCTGGGATTGGGAATGTTTTTATTGTCTGCGATGGGAAACCGGAGCTGGGCCAGGCTCAGGTCAGGGCTCGGAGCTGATTCCAGACTTTTCCTTTCAGCTGAAACCTGAGAACTCCCAGGCAGGATCCCTCGGGAACGACCTGGGGCCGGCGCTGCGAGAAATAATAACTCAAAAACCAGAAATAACACAAAAACCAGAAATAAATCACACAAAACCCAACACGGGCTCGTGGTGGCAAAAAAATGGTGGGAAGTAGGAGGAAAAGTGGTGGAAAATGGGGAAAAAGTGGAGGAAAAGGGGAAAAAGTGGTGGAAAAAGGGAAAGGAGTGGGAGAAAAGGGAAAAAATGGTGAAAAGGGGGAAAAAATTGGTAGAAAAGGGGGGAAATGGTGGAAAATGGGAAAAATGATGGAAAACAGGCAAAAATGGTGGAAAAGGTGGAAAAATGTGGTGGAAAATGGGGGAAAATAGTGGAAAACAGGGAAAAAGTGGTAGAAAATGGGTAGAAATGCTGGAAAATGGGAAAAGGTGGTGGAAAGGGACAAAAAGTGGTGGAAAAGGGAAAAATGTAGTGGAAATGGGGAAAAAATAGAAAAGAAGGGGGGAAATGGTGGAAAAGGGGAAAAAGTGGAAAATGGGCAAGAGATTCTCACTTCCACTGAATTAAATTTAAGGCAAAAAAGGGAGAAGGATGGAAAAATATGGATGGAAATGTGGCTGTTTTTTGAGGGCGTTTTTTAGTGGTATTTTGTTGGTTTTGGGGGATTTTTTGTGGGTTTTTTTTTTTTATTTTTGTGTTGTTTGTTGATTTTGCTTTTGGGGATTTTTTTTTTGGTGGTTTTCTTTTAGTTTTTTAACGGGGACTTTTTGTGTTTTTTGTGGGGCTTTTGAGGTTTTTTCCTGTTTCGCTTTTTTTTGGTGGGGATTTTTGTTTATTTTGTGGGAGGTTTTTTGTTGTTGGTTTTTTTTTTTTTGGTTGGTTGGTTGTTTTTTGTGGTTTTTGTTTGTTTGTTTCTTGGTTTTGGTTTGTTTACTTTTAAATTCCATTTTTATTCGCTTTTACCCCCAGTTTTTTGTGCTGAAGGCGAGGTGGGGCCACTCAAGGAGAGTTGATTCCATTTCCAGCTGAACAATTCCAGCTCCAGGCAGATAAATCCGGGTTTAGGGCTCTTTGTGCACTGAGAGAAAGAGGAAATTTCATTTTTTCCTTTAATTTGAGCGCGGGGGAGAGTGGGAAACACCAACGAGCTCCTGAGCACCTTTGGAGGGTGGATTTTGCAGCTGGAAAATGTGGATTAAAGGAATTTGGTGCTGCTGGAACACGGGGAAAGCGGGAATTCCAGGCAGGGAGGGAGCGGGGTTGGGTTTCGGGGAGAACAAGGACACCACTGTCCCAGGCACCGAACCTGCCCTGCCCCGAGCTCTCCTTCCCCTCCTCCTGCTGCTGGGATGGAAGGGAAAGCTGAGCCTGGGGAAAGGATTTTTCCATGGAACTCCTGGGTACTGGTGTGTCCTCGGCTGCTGGAGGGAAAAAACGGGATCCCGTTGGCAAAAAGTGGGGGAAAATGGGAAAAAATGGTGGAAAGGAGGCCAAAAAATGGTGGAAAAGGGGGCAGAAATGGTGGAAAATTGGGAAAAAGATGGTGGGAAATGGGGGAAAATGGTGGAAAAAAGGGGGGGATGGTAGAAAAGGGCAAAAAGTGGTGGGAAATGGGAAAAAATGTGGAAAATTGGGAAAATAGTGGAAAAAGGACAAAAAATGGTGGAAATGCGGGGAAAATGGTGATGGAAAACGGTCATAAAATGGTGGAAAATGGGGAAAAAGTGGTGGGAAACAGGGAAAATGGTCGAAAATGGGGAAAGTGATGGAAAAGCGGCAAAACATGGTGGAAATGTGGGGAAAATTGGTGGAAGGGGCAAAAGTGGCGGAAAAGGAGGGGGGAAGGTGGAAATGGGAAAAAATGGTGGGAAATGGGAAAAAATGGTGGCAAATGGGGAAAATGGTGGGAAATGGGAAAAACGGTGGAGAAGAGGCAAGGAGTGGTGTAAACATGAGGAAAATTGTGATGGAAAAGGGCCAAAAAGCAGTGGGAATGTGGGGAAAAGTGGTGGAAAGGGGCAAAAAGTGATGGAAAATGAGGGGGAAATGGTGGAAAAGGGGCAAAATGTGGTGGAAATGCAAAGAAAATGGTGATGGAAAAGGAGCAAAAAGTGACGGAAAACGGGCAAAAAGTGGTGGAAAAGGAGGGGGAAAATGGCGGAAACAGGAGGAAAATGGTGATGGAAAAGCGGCAAAAAGTGGTGAAGAGGGGTAAAAAGTGACGGAAAACGGGCAGGAAGTGGTGGAAAGGGGGAAAAGCTCCGTCCCCGTGCCGGGCTGGCAGAGGGGACATCTCCTGTCCCCCGGAGGCGCTGGGAGCCGCCCTGGCCTGACCCGGGCTCTGTGATCAGCCCAACCGTCTGCTGGAGATCTGGGTGCTCCCAGGAGCTCCAGCTGTCACCAAAGCCGCCCGGATCCCGCTCGTGCTGCTGGATTTGGGGGGCTGCAGTTCCAGGGATCCATCCCCAGGGATCCATCCCCAGGCACCAGCTGCGCCTCAGGGATGGAGAAAAACCCTCAGGAGGACAAAATGTTGATTTTCACCTTCATGTGCTGGGCAGTGGGCATGGGGGTGCATGGAAATGTCCTGGAAATGGGAATAATTCATTCAGATCCCCAGAAAAATCCTCTCAGGGATAATTTGGGGATTAATTAGGAGAGAGGAGGCTGCTCCCCAGCAAGTTCTTCCCCACAGCTCCTCCTCCTCAGGTTCCTTTCTATGGAAAAATATTTTTTAAAATTTTTCTGGGTGTGCAAAACTTCCCATGGAGCTCCTCAGGTGTGGCTGAAAAGTTCTGGAATTTTGGGGGTTTTTATTTCTGGTTTTGAGGCTTTCAGGTGTAAATTTCTGGGGTTTTCTTCTCACTCAGGAGGGTTGAAAATTAACTTTTTTTTCTCTGTCTCTTTGCCGGGAAGAGCTGAGAGGTTCTGGAGCCTGGAATTGAGGAGATGAAAAATGAAAAATAAGCATTAAAAATAAAGGGAGAATTGAAGAAAAAATAATCAAAAAACCCTAAAAATATTTTAAAAAGGAAGCAGGTGCATATCCAACCCCAGGAATATCTGGGGGAAAGGGAAAACAGGGAAATGTGGATGAGATGTGGATGTCCCTATGAAAAAGTGTCCCCAGCGCCCCTGGAATGGGGACAGGAATAATCCTGTTCCCGGGTTATTTGCAGCTCTTTTGCAGACAGGTAAACTGAGGCAAGCGGGGATTTCTTTTTCCCCCTGGGCACATGAATTAAAAAAAAAAATTCAATTAAAAACCCCATCAAAAGCCATTTTTTTGGCCAAACTCCCTCCCCATGGCCTGGCTAGGGGCACGGGAGAGGATTCCCTCGGCAGGGTGGGGTGAGCGCTCCTGGAGGAGCTGGAAGGAAAACAGGGAATGTGGGAATCCCAAAATACCAGCCTGGAGCTCTGGGATTTAACAGGCAGCGCCCACCCCTGTGCCAAGTGCTCGGGAAGGGCAGGAAATAAATGGATATGCATTAAAAAATTCCCATTTGGGAACTCTTTGGGAAGAGCAGTCACAGGAGCTGAGGGAGCTCTGGAATGAGCCCTGGGAGGTGAGAAAAGCCCGGGACGGTTTTGCAGTTAAACTGCAATAGGATTATGGAGCAGAGCAAATTAAAACAATTCCGTAATGAGGAGGAGGGGAATTCCAGCTGGGATACAGGCTCGGAGAGCTGGGAAGGAAGGAATGGATGGAGCTGGGACAGGAATGGAGGGAGCTGGGACAGGAATGGATGGAGCTGGGACAGGAATGGATGGAACAGGGACAGGAATGGATGGAGAAGGGACAGGAATGGGTGGAGCTGGGACAGGAATGGATGGAACTGGGACAGGAATGAATGGAGCTGGGACAGGAATGGAGGGAGCAGGGACAGGAATGGATGGAGCTGGGACAGGAATGGAGGGAGCAGGGACAGGAATGGATGGAGCAGGGACAGGAGTGGAGGGAGCTGGGACAGGAATGGATGGAGCTGGGACAGGAATGGATGGAGCTGGGACAGGAATGGATGGAGCTGGGACAGGAGTGGAGGGAGCAGGGACAGGAGCGGAGGGAGCTGGGACAGGAATGAATGGAGCAGGGACAGGAGTGGAGGGAGCTGGGACAGGAATAGCTGAAGGGGGTGGGAGGCTCCAGGAGTGCCCATGGATGGTGCTCTGGGGGCTGTGAGCAGCATGAGGGCAGGGTTGGATTTTCTGGGAATGACTGCATCACCATGGCAATGAGCAATCCCGTGGGAATTAATAAACCTGGAGCTGGGGATCCTCAGGGTGGGAAAGGACAGGTCTGGCCGGGTAAACAGGGACAGAACTGGACCTCATCCCAAACTCTGCCCATCCTGGCCCAGGATCCAGCTGGATTTGCCCCATCCCTGTCTCCATTGTCCCCATGGGTTAGTGGGATGCTCTCCATAGGGGGATGGAGGACACTGGAGTTTTGGGGTGTGCTGGACAGGCAGAGGGTGCAGCTGGAGTGGGGCAGAGCTGGGGGTGCCCAAGCTCCGCCCATCCCTGCCTGTGATCCAGCTGGAATTGCCCATCCCTCTCTCCCATGGATTATGGGATGCTCTCAGGAGGAGGATGGAGGATGCTGGAGGTTTGGGGTGTGCTGGTGAGGTAGAGCAGGGGCACAGCTGGAGGTGCAGGTGCCCCATCCCAAACTCTGCCCATCCCTCACTGAGATCCAGCCGGATTTGCCCCATCCCATCCACTGCCCCATGGATCAGGGGGATGCTCTCTCTGTGGAGGACACCACAAATCCGGGGTGTTGGGGGATCTGCAGAGCCCCCTCTTCCTCTTCCAGCCCCTCAGGATTGGGGGTCCCCCTGCTCCTTCCCACATCCACCACCAGCCTCATTCCAGCCAGGACTCCCCCAAACCCACGGCCCTGGGATCAGGGGACACTTTTGGAGCCAAACACATCCCTGGGCTGCTCAGGGCTTGGGGGATCCCCGGACATCGCCTCAGTTCCCTGATCCCATCCCAGCCACACTCCCTGGCATTGGTTGGGCCTCCTCATCCTGTGTTTTGCTGGCAGCAGGAGGGGAGGATTTTGTTTGTGGTTTTGGTTTTTTTTTCTCCTGCCTTTTCCTGGAGGTGAAGAGTGGAGCATGCTGGAGATGAGGGGTTGGATATGATTTACATTGGGAAATTCCTGGTTTTTCCTGGCAGCCCCAGCTCTGGGATATTTATTGTGGAGTGGGGTGGGATCTGGCACTGATCCATGGAAGAATTGGGATAAAAAATGTCAATGGAGGTGGGCAATCCCTGGGAGGGGGAGGAAGAGGTGGAGTTTGAAGAGCTGAGTGTGATCCAGAGTACCTGGACCTGGAGTTTTGTGTGTTCCCTGAGGAATGATGAAACTCGGGAGCATCCATGTCCATTTTTGGGATGTGCCTGGCTCCTCTCACTGGCAGCAGAGAATCCCTACAAATCTGGAATAATTGCAGCTCCTCCATCAATGTTAATGATTATTTTCCTTGCAGAAAATGAGTGGCCAATTAAATCCAAACGTGCTGGGCTCTGGGCAGCTCTTAATTGGGGGCTTAATTAATCTGAGGAACAATGAAGGGACACAAAACAAGGGGCTGGTGCTGACTGAGCTCGTGTCACATTTTGGGAGTGGGATCTCCACTGGGATGAGCATCCACACACCTTTCCCAACATCCTGCATCCCAAATTCCAGCCCATCCTCCTGGGCTCTGCCTTGGGAATCTCCATCCCGAGCAGCTCTGGTGGTCCTTGATCCCATGGTGGTCTTTTCCCAGATTCCTGCCTGGAGCAGCTTTCCAGCAGATTTATTTTTAACTCCCAGCCTTGGATTGGGGAGTGGAAATTCAGCAATATTTTGGAGTGGGAAAAGAATTGTGGAGTCTTTTAAACTTCAGAAAGGATGTTTTCATTCCAGCTTTTTGTGCGGGCTCGTATTATTCCAGCTGTTTATAGTATCCCTAAATCACTTGCTGGGATGAGTTATTGAGGTTTTCAGTGTAAAACACCAGAAAAGGACTTTTGAGTGGTGATTAATTGAAAATATCCCATGGAAAATATTCAAAGAATCAACATTTCTCCCGTGATATATTCTCAGTGTAGAAGTGTTTTCCTGGAGAAAGAATCTTTCAGCTCCTGACGGATTCCTGGCCCTGGCTGTGTCATTCCAAGCTTTCCACCGTGCCCAGATCCACCATTTCCCTGGGAGGAACAGCCTGGGATGCTGCTGATCCATTGGCTCCATCCTGGCAGGGCCACTCTCCTCCCACCTCGTCCTGTCCTGGTGCCCCCAGACCTGCTGGAATGGGGTTGGGGCTTTCTCTGGATTTGGGCTTCCCAGAGCTTCTCTGGATTTGGATTCCCCAGAGCTTCTCTGGATTTGGGCTTCCCAGAGCTTCTCTGAGGCTGGAATCCAAACAAATGTGGCGATTTTGGCTTTTTGGTTTTGCTGCTCATTTTGGAAGCAGGAAGGGAAGGAATGGGATGCAGAGATGAGAACCTGGGCATGGCACCAAGGGATGGGATTTGTGGGATGGGATTTGTGGGATGGGAAGTGGATCTTTGTGTCTCTTGCACGGCCCTGTCCCACCCTCCAGGTGCTTTCACCCTGATTCCATCTCCCTTTCCCTCTTTCTCCATTGGGATGTGGAGCCGGCTGCTTCCCTGTGTCCCTGCTGATGCTCCCCTTTCCCTGCCTTGGCCCCAACCCACATCCCAGATATTCCAGAGGCTGCTGGATGGACACAGATATTCCTATCATGGAATAAAATCGCCTCTGTCCCCAGCTCTCCCTGCCAGGTTTTCTGTCAGCAGGAACCTCCTCATCTCCAAGCACTTGTGGTGTCAGGGGCTGTGGGATGAGAAGGCTCCTCAGGATGCCTCAGGCTGGAGCTGGACTGGGCTCCTTGGAATTCCGTGTTTTCCTGGCATTCATCACTCTGGACCTGCTTGTGGATGCCTCCAGTGAACCTGGCTAGGACAGGACTTGTCCACCTGGATTTGTCCCCTCAGCCAGGGCTCCAGGCACAACCCAAACCTGGCTCCCAGCTCCTCAGGAACCTCCACATTCCAGAGCCACATCCTGATTTCCTTTCTGATTCCTTCAAGGAAAAAACTCCTGAGGTTCTGCCCGTAGCCAGGAGGGCTGGGAACACCCATGGGCTGGGGTGTCCCTGTTCCCTCCCACTCAGAGCAGATCCCTCCCAGTCAGGGTTGCTGGAGTTTGGGATGCTGTTCCCACCTTCCTCAAAATCCATGGATGGATGCCTGGAATTAAATCGGGATTCTCTCCCTGCATGGAGAGCTCCCCCAGGAGCTGGAGGTGCCTCCTCTCCCCGTCCCCACCTTATCCCAGCCCATGACCCCATTTCACTGCCCCCACCGCGGGAAGGAGCCTCCATCCCTGCTTTGAGCTGGAGGACACCACCCATGGCTCCAGCGGGATGCGTCGCCATGGAGGAGGCGTTGCCATGGTGACTGTTGCCGTGGTGATGGCGACTGGTGCAGCAGGGCCTGAGAGCATCCCAGGGAGGTTCCCCGGCCTCTCCCGGTGCTTGAGGATGGATTAATTTGATTTCCCAGGTTTCCCTCCTCCCCAAGGCGACACACTCAGCACTGAGAGCTTTTACCACGGCAGCGCCTTTTGGGTTCTATTTTGGGGCAGATTTGGGGAGTTTTACATTCCAGGGAGTGGAAATGCCCTAAACAATAAAACACCCTGCCTGGGGAATTCAGGAAGCTCCAGACCAGGCGGTCCCTGTCCCTCAGGATGTGTTCAGAGATGAAGAAGGGTCTGTAGGAACATCCTTGTGTCACACATGAAGGTGACAGGAGGGTCCCTTCTGTGCCTTGGTTTCCACATCTTTTCAAACCCCAAATCCTCTGTCTCTGCAAAAGCCCTTCCATGGAGTGGATATGCCCTAGATAATAAAATGCCCTGATTCTCCCTGTCCGGGGAAGGAGGGATGTACAGGGAATGTAGGAATCTCCAAACCAGGCACTCCCTGTCCTCCAGGACATGTCAGAGATGCAGAGGGTGCTGCAGAACCATCTTTGTACCCACGCTGACAAGGGGAGAGGAGGGAGGGGGTGACACTGGCCATGCTGGGTGGGTGACACGGCCGATGGAGAGGGACTGAAGCCTCCCTGATCTCCCGGCCAGGCCAAGGGGTCCCAGCCCTCCCTGGCTTTGCAGGGCTCGCAGTGTGGGATTCAGGTGGGATTTGGGTGGGATTTGTGCTGCTGGAGCCCCTTGGCTGCCGTTCCCTGCCAGCCCAGCCAAGCTGGAGGCAGGGGAGGGGGCAGGGAGTGTCCGGGTGGGAACCATCACCTGCCGATCCCCCTTTTCAGGTGGTAAAGGATCCTTTGGGATGGGGTGGGATATGTTTGTTATCCCAGCTCGATGTAGGGGCCATGTCACGGCTGAGCTCCAAACCCTTTGTGTCTGGCGCTTACTGGGGGTCATCTGGAGCGCAGTGAGGGAGCATTCAGTGAAACGTGACTTTCTGGCCCTGCCCTGGAGTCTGCTCTTCATCAGGGCTTGTTTTTGTAGCAGCAGAGCCGTGACCTTTGGGGACCCTGGGGGAGTGGGAACAGGGCCGTTGTTTGGGGTCTGGGTGACGCCAGAGGTGGATCCTGACCTGGGCTCCTCCCCGTGATGGCTCCTGGGACACAGGGACGTGACAGGAGCAGTTCCCTGCCTGCAGGACAGTCCTGGGCACAGCCAGCACCTCCCTGGGCACACTGAAAGCTTTCCACTCCTTATCCAGAAGTGACGCAGCCCCAGCCCAGCCTCATCCCGCTGCCCCCAGCAGCCCCGCCGTGCTCTGGGTTTAATTTCCCTAATGAAGCAGCGCTGAGCTGGGTAAGGAACCCCTGCCAAGAGCCATCAGCTGGGCGCTTGGAATTGCAGGGATGGGAGCTGCTGGCTCTTGGCTGGAGCTGGCTAATAAATGGCATCCTGGTGCCACCAGGGCAGGGGGTGACAGGGGTGACAGGGGGAATGGAGACAGGACCAGCAGCACACTGGGATTTCCTCCCTGCCCCAAGGAATTCTCTGCCTGGCCCAGATTTGGATGGAGCACCTGGAGAAGGCTGCTCGGAGCACCTGGAATACTGCTGGAATCCTGTCCCTCATCCCACCACGGGAGGGGACTGATTCAGATGGGGACATGGCTGGTGTGACACTCCAGGCCTCAGCAGGCATGGAATCCATGCCTTGGAAAAGCTTTTCTCGCTGGAGCAGCAGCCCCATTGCTCCTGCAGCGGGGTGGGGACAGTCCCTGCCCCATCCAGGGGCACTGGGGGCTGCAGGGATGGCTCCAGCACATCCAAGGGTCCCTCCGGCCGTGGTCTGACCACACAGAGCTGCTGGGGCAGGGACACAGTCTGGATGAAGTTTCTCTTTTGGGACAAATCCAGGCCGCTGGGGTCTGTGATGGATTGGGAATGGGGGCTGTGATGGATTGGGAATGGGGGCTGGGATGGATTGGGAATGGGGGCTGGGATGGATTGAGAATGGGGGCTGTGATGGATTGGGAATGAGGGCTGTGATGGATTGGGAATGGTGGCTGGGATGGATTTGGAACAGGGGTNTTGTGGAGCTTGGCTGGGGCTGTGCTGCAGGTGGGGCCCCCCAGGTCTGGTCCTGCCTGTGGGGTTGTTGTGGGGTTTGCATTGGTCCTGGCTGTGGGGTTNTTGAGAATGGGGGCTGTGATGGATGGGGAGGCAGCCCCAGGTCAGGAGGTGGGAGCTGCTGTCCTGAGTGATTTGTGGTTTCCTGAGCTGGAAAACTCTGCCTTCCCTCCCCAGTCCCAGCCGGGCCAGGGGAAGCAGCCCCTCATTCCTGTAGGAGCAGACCCTCATTCATGGAATGAGCAGACCCTCATTCCTGTGGGACCAGACCCTCATTCTGGGGGGAGCAGCCCCTCGTTCCCAGGGGGAACAGCCCCTCATTCCTGGAGGGAGCAGCCCCTCATTCCGGGAGGGAGCAGCCCCTCATTCCGTGGGGAGCAGCCCCTCATTCCGGGGGGAGCAGCCCCTCATTCCCGGAGGGAGCAGCCCCTCATTCCCTGTGAGGAAGGGCGCATGAATGGCAGGGGGCACATGAAGCATTAACGATCCAAGCAGCACTAAATCCAAATAAATCCCGACTGCTCCTGGGATTTATGGCATGAACCTGACCTCAAACCATCAGGGCTGCAGCTGGGAGGGGGTTACATCAGTGCCTTGAGAATGGAGTGATGAGGGGGCTTCTTTGGGAACAGCCACGTCCCAAATTCCCCCCTGTGCACCAGGAACTCCTGGAGATTGTTCCCAAGTCTTTGTGGANAAGGATAGGATAGGTGGATGCATGGAAGCCAGGGGTCTGGAATGGCCTCATCTGGTTCCAATTTCAGGAGGAACAAAGGGAGCGAGGCCATGTGGCTGCCATCAGGGAGAGGCTGTGCAGGTCACACAGGGAGAATCCCACCCTTGGGAATGTGGATGGGCTACAGAGTGCTGGGATCTCCTCCTTTCTTGGGGAGCCTCGATACTTCTGGTGTGAAAACATCAAAAGGCAAAGGAGAATGATTCCCAATGTTTCTTCCTGCATCCCCTCAATTCTGGGCATTTTGCCTTGCCTTCCCATCAGTTTTGGTGACCTGTCTCATATTTTTGGGCTGTGCAACTCCCAAAGCCCTGCAGATTTATTCTGCTGCATCACAAATTCCAGTGAGCTGCTGGTGAGCAGGTGCTGGGAATCCAGCATGGAGCATCAGCTGGGGGGCAAAGGCCGAATATTCCCAGAGATTTGGGAAGCACGTGGGGTGTTGGATACATCCAGTGGCTGCTGGGAAGAGCTGGAGCAGATCCAGCCAGACACAGCTCAGACACTTAAAATCTCAACTCCCCGTGCCCTTTCCGAGCTGATGGACTCTCTCCTGATGGGAGAAGGGATGTGGGGACAAAACGTGAGTCAGGTCCCAAATTTCTCCACCTGACTGTTCAAAATGCTTTCCTGCTCCAAGCTGAAGCGAAAACAAAGAAACCCCGAGCTGTTTTCGGGAGGTAAAATGCTCCGAGAGGCGACAGGGACCCTTCAAGGCCTTGATTTGAAACTGAAGCTGGAACCTGGCTCGTTACATCTTGAAACATCTGATGCGATCTCGCAGATCAAAGCTGCCTTGTTTGCCTTGTAATGAGGTGTCAAAGCATTTCCTTGCAACGCCAACAGGAGACACTTTGATCTGCAAAACAAGATGTTTAAGAGCGCTGCTAGCGAGGGCTCCCCGCGTTTTCGCAGCTCGGGGAAGAAGGGGAATATTTGAAGTCTGGTGTTGTTTCCTCTCGAGGCTTCCCAAGCTGTGGCAGCTGATGAGGTGTTGCTGTCACACCGGAGCCAGGACTCACAGGGAAACATCGAGGCTGAACAGCAGCCAGCTGGAGAAGCAAAGCGAGCGTTTTTCTTATAGCTTCCAAAAGGAATTGTTGGGTTTTCCCAAAAAAATTTAAAAAAAGGACTTTTTGTCCGTGGGAAGTGTTGGAGTGGATGTGAGCTCTCTCTGAGTTGTTTTGGGGGAACACACCGCGATTCTGGGTGGTTCAGCTGAGGTTGTTCGTGCTCCTGCTGCCGTGGTCTGGCTTTTCCCGTGGCTGGGCTATCACCAGTGTGGGGCTGGGGCCGCTCACGTGTCCCTCCCTGTCCGGTCACAGGCTCAGCGCTGGCGCAATGAGAACTACGAGAGGCCCGTGGACCTGGAGGGCTCCGGGGACGACGATCCCTTTGGAGAAGATGAGCTGGACGACGTCTACTCCGGCTCGGGCTCGGGGTGTGAGTAACTGGGGGGCTCCTGGGAAGGGCCCCTGGATGGTTGCGGGGTTCCTGGGATTCCTGGGAAGGTCCTTGGCTGGCTGTGGGGTTTGGGGGTTCCTGGGAAGCGTCTTTGGCTGGCTGTGGGGTTTGGGGGTTCCTGGGAAGTGTCTTTGGCTGGATATGGGGTTTGGGATTTCCTGGGCAGTGTCCTTGTCTGGCTGTGGGGTTTGGGGTTTCCTGGGAGGGTCCTTGGCTGTGGGGTTTGGGGGCTCTGGAGAAGGGTCTCTGGCTGGCTGTGAGGTTGGAGGGCTGGAGAGGGGATGTGAGGGCTGGAATTGCCCTTTATCCATCACTGGAGTTGTCCTCTGAGACAAAAGCAACGGGAGCTGTCCCAAAAGCTGGGCTCCAGTGCCTCCATGTCCCAGTTCAGCCTCTGGCCCTACTGGGCAGGACTGGCCCTTCCGCAGACCCCAGAGAGGGCTTTGGCCACCACACAGGATCAGCTCTTGGTTTCTGCCAAACCTGGAACCATCCGTGCTCTCGGATTTGGGGGGCGATGCCAGGGAAATGCATCAGCAGCGGTTTCACTCTTCCCTCCTGTCACCCCATTTCAGATTTCGAGCCGGAGCTGGGGCTGGACACGGCCGTGAGCCTGACCACGGACACGCAGGTGACACTGCCCACCACAGCGGCCGTGCTGCCCGTCACCGCTGCCCAGCCCGTGGCAACGCCCCTGGAGCCGTCCCCCAGCCCCCAGGACACCACCCCCGGGCAGGCAACCAGCGCCTTCCTCATCCCCAGGACCACGGAAGCGCCGGTGGTGCCCAGCTGGAAAGCCACCACCACCCCCAGCACCACGGCCAGCGAGCCCCCAACCACCATGGCCACCACTGCAGTCACCACCACCCTGGCCACCACCACCNAGCACCACGGCCAGCGAGCCCCCAACCACCATGGCCCCCACTGCAGTCACCACCACCGTGGCCACCACCACCCCCACCACCGTGGCTACCACCACCACCACCACCACAGAGGCCACCACGACCACAAGCAGCACCACCGTGGCCACGGCCAAGCCCACCACCATCCGGAGGTTCCTGCCCCCCTTGGCCACCAAGGCGGCCACAACCCGGGCCACCACCCTGGAGACCCCCACCACGCCCGTCCCTGAAACCAGCACCCCGACAGAGGTGGCCACGTCACGCCTTGTCCCCAGCAGCACGGCCAAGCCCAGGGCTCTGCCAAAGCCCAGCACCTCGAGGACTGCAGAGCCCCCCGAGAAAAGCACGGCCTTGCCCACGGCCACCACGCTGCCACCCACAGAGGCCCCCCAGGTAGGAGGCCAGAGCCCTTCTCACCTGCTCGGGGCTCCTGGGCTCCGTGGGAAGCCAAGCAGTGGCCACGGGAGGCCTTTGGTGTCCATCCATCCTTGGCCATTGCTCTGAGGGAGGTCGAGGCAGGCTGGGCTCTTCCAGAGCAGAACATCTGGGCAGCTGGGAATGTGAAAGGGGGAGCTCAGCCCGGGCTGTTGGAACTCCTGGGGGCACCCAGGATGTGCCACCAACCCCGGTGCCCCCGGCACTGCCTTCTCCAGAGCGGCTTCCCCAGGCGGGGGGGCGGCAGTGCCACCTCCCACGGGGACACAGCGACTTTCCTCGGGGTTTGGTGTCATGTCCCAGCTCCCAGCCCTGCCCGCGAGTCCCAAACTCTCCTCAATTACGGCTTGATGGTGCATTTCCAGCCCTCGGGTGTCCTGAGCAGGAATTTCAGCTCCGTCTCGCATTCAGAGCCCCTCAGGGGCCCTTTGCAGCCGCTTTGACTGAAAGGTGGAGTGATTTGTCTAAACTACTCCCTCTTCTCCGCCTGCAAATGCGTGCTCGGAGCGCTCGGGGCTCTCGCTGACCTTCAATTAATCCCTGTCACAAACCCGGCCGCTCGCTCGTAGGAAGCGCTGAGCCGTGCGCTGGCCCCGGGGCAGCGGGACATGGAGAGGGCTCCCACCCCCGCCCCACACAGCTCCTGGCTCGTCCTGAATCCTGGCTCGTCCTGAATCCTGCTTTGTGCCCGAGGCAGGCGGGAAGGAGTCGTTTGCCCCACCGGGAAGGGATCCCGGGGAGGTTTGGCTCGGGGATGCTCCAGCTCGGGGGACACGCCGAGGGACAACGGGGAAAGTCCAGGGGTTGTGGTCCCGAGGGGATGTGCAGGAGGCAGTGAACGGGTCAGGGATGGGATGGAGGGGGTGGGATGGGCCATATTCCCTGGCAATATTTGCCCTCGAGGCTGGGATCCCCTCCTTGCCAAGGGAATTAGGCAGGGACAGAAGGGAGCTGGGCTGGGTGACAGCTCCGTGTCCTGGGTGACAGCTCTGTGCCCAGGGTGACAAGGACCCATCCTCCTGCTCCTGCCCTGTGCAGCAGGAAGAGGGGAAAGGAAGAGGGAAGGGACCCCTGGAGCTTATCCAGTAGCATCCAATCCTTCCTCTCCCGTGCTGGTGTGGCGTGGATGTTGTGTCACCTCGTTAGGAGTGAGTCACCTGCGAGTGGTGACATCCAACCTGTGGTCTGGGGACAGAACCCACGGAGGGTCTGCCATTGGATACTGGGGAGAAATTCTTCCTTGTAAACATGGAGGGTCTGGGATGGGGCTCCTTTAGGAGAAACTACAGGGAACAGGTCCTGGAATGTGGACAGACAATGGCCCAGCTCAGCCATGGTGGCCTCAGCCATTTGGTGACCATCAAGTTGTGTTGTCACTGTGGTACAACTTAGTGACACAAGGAAGGGACATCCCAACATCGTCCCCATGTCCCCCAGCCTGTCCTCAGTCCAGTGATGTCCTCCCTGTAGACACCCTTTGGTCCTTGTCCCCTGCTCCATCTTGTTCTTTCTCCCAGATGGAGCCAGGGGAGGTGACAGCAGTCCCTGACAGCGAGCTGGAGGTCCCGGCCAGCAGCGGCCCCAGCGGGGACTTTGAGATCCGGGAGGAGGAAGAGACAACTCGTCCCGAGCTCGGGAATGAGGTGATGGCTGTGGTGACACCGCCGGCGGGGCCGGGGCCCGGCAGGAAGGTGGAGACGGGGCTGGTGGACAACACGATAGACTCGGGCAACTCGGCTGCACAGCTGCCCCAGAAAAACATCCTGGAGAGGAAAGAGGTGTTGATAGGTGAGATAGGGGCTGGGGGTTTGGGGGCACAGGGAGCTGGGCTGTCCCCGGAGAGGGGACAGTCCTGGTAAGGGCATTGGGATAACCCACACTCACCGCCCGAAATTGCTCCGTGGGGTGTCCCAGGGTCTCCATGCCTTTGCCAGGAAAGCTCTGCACAATTCCTTCTGCTATGATGGATTTCCAGGAAAAAAATGGGATTTCAGTGCAAAGATGTT
Organism: Rhabdornis inornatus; assembly: GCA_013397075.1. Taxonomy (NCBI): domain Eukaryota; kingdom Metazoa; phylum Chordata; class Aves; order Passeriformes; family Rhabdornithidae; genus Rhabdornis; species Rhabdornis inornatus. Next base: position 810,972 of record VWZS01005826.1, on the reverse strand, counting down.
CCGTGGTCATAGCTCAGCACCCAGCGCTTCTCCCAAACTTCCAAAGCCCAAAGCCAGGCTGGAATCCCAAATGATCCCCCCAAGCTGGGGTAGTGCCGAGCCCGGCATAACCCGCACCCACCTCCCGAAATTGCTCCATGGCTCTGCTGGGGGTCCCGGGGGTCTCCATGCCTCTGCCAGGAATGTTGTGCACAATTTGTTTGTGCTGAGATGGATTGCCAGGACAAAAATGGGATTTTTTTCCTGGAAATCCAAAGATGTGCTGCGGTGAGCTGGCCACTGCTGAGAGGCTGCTCCCAAATTTCCAAAGCACCAAACCAGGCTGGAATCCCAAATGATCCCCCCCCAGTCTTTGTGCTGGAAGCCAGGCTGGGGCTGGGGGTGGCACTGATGGCTGGGGGTGACACTGAAGGCCATGGGGGTGACACTTAAGACTAGAGGGGTGACACTTAAGACTAGCGGGGTGACACTGACAGCTGTGGGTAGCACTGGTGGCTGCAGGTGGCACTGATAGCTGCGGGTGGCACTGACATCCGGGGGTGGCACTGATAGCTGTGGGTGGCACTGATAGCTGCGGGTGGCACTGACATCCGGGGATGGCACTGACAGCTGTGGGTAGCACTGGTGGCTGCAGGTGGCACTGATGGCTGTGGGTGGCACTGACACCCGGGGGGGGCACTGACTGCCGCGGGTGGCACTGATGGCCGCGGGTGGCACTGACAGCTGTGTCCCCTGTGTGTTGTTGCAGCGGTGATCGTGGGTGGTGTGGTGGGCGCCCTTTTCGCCGCCTTCCTGGTGATGCTGCTCATTTACCGCATGAAGAAAAAGGACGAGGGCAGCTACACCCTGGAGGAGCCCAAGCAGGCCAACGTCACCTACCAGAAACCCGACAAGCAGGAGGAGTTCTACGCGTAGAGCGAGAGCCCGGAGTGCCTCACGCTTCCTCTCTCCCTCCCTCCCTGCTCCAAACCCTCCCCCTCCTCTCCTCCATCCAGTCTCTCTCTTTCCCCCCTCCTCTCTCTCTTTTTTT
>VWZS01005826.1:778798-809826 GCA_013397075.1 Rhabdornis inornatus | reverse complement strand
TGCTGAGGTCACAGCGACAACTGCTGAGGTCACACCGAGCTCTGCTGAGGTCACACTGAGCTCTGCTGAGGTCACACCGAGCAGCACCGAGGTCACAGCGAGCTCTGCTGAGGTCACACCGAGCACTGCTGAGGTCACACCGAGCAGTGCCGAGGTCACAGCGAGCTCTGCTGAGGTCACACCGAGCAGCACCGAGGTCACAGCGAGCACCGCTGGCCTTTCTGCTGGCGGGAGGGACGGGACACGCGGCCGGTGCCAAGGAGCCGATGCCAAGGGGCTGATGCCAGGGCAGCCGTGCCCGGGAATGCCCTGGAGAACACAGGATGGGCTGCCCACGGCACCTAGAGCTCGACTGGAATTCTCCCACCACCACCACCACCACAAGCTCTGGGATCCGGACACCTCCTGCCAGCCCTGGGGCACTGGGGGCTTGCTTTGGATTTATTCCCCTTTTTTTTCCGTCCATAAAGGATGGAGATTTCCTTCCTTCTGTCTCGTCTTTATATTTTGGGTTTCTTTTGGAATGGGTTTGGTGGCTCTGCAGGAATCCCCTTCTGCTGGAAGAGAGGACACGGCTCTCCAATGCTCCTGGAACCTTGGGAAAAGCACAAGGGGCTGGAATACCTGGTGCCCTGGGATTTGCTCCTGGAGTGGGGAAAAAAGGAAATAAATACAAACACTGGGAATGATCCCTTTGGATCGACATTCTGGAGAGCCTGTGGAGCTGCATTGGGGCATCCCAGGCTGCTGCCCTCTGGCCACCCCTGGAATCTCTTGGATCCACGTCTGGATGAGGGGTTTGGCTGGGAAGGGACTTGGCTTGGGCTGGGTTTTCACTGTGACCACTAAAGCTCAGCTTTGCAGGACATTCCTTGGGGAGGAGTGGGAATGGAGAAGCCGAATCCTCTCCCTGGCTGTTCCAGAGGGGATAACAGAGCTCTGCAAGGCGGGGGATGCAGCCTAAGGAAGGAAATCCAAGCAGGGATGATCCCAGTCCCCTCGGAGTCCGGCAGGGATCCTACCAGCTCCAGAGGTGATTGGATCATTGGAAAGATCCCAAAATCAGTGGAAAGACCCAGGAGTGATGGTTTTCCTTTGTTGTTTGAATCCCCAGGATTGATGGTTTTCCTTTGTTGGTGTTTAAATCCCAGCACAACCCACAGGGCTGGAGAGAACCCGACCCTGGCACCCCCAGGCGTCCCCTCCAAGGCTGCCCAGGGTGCAGAGCCAGACCCTCCAGTGCCTTTGGGAAAGGCCAGATTTTCCAGAGCAATCTCTGCACACAGATTCAATTAAGATATTTCAATCAAGGTATTTCAATTAAGGTGTTCCAGTGAGGTGGCTCTTAATTAGCTGGAGCCCTGTTTGTGGAGCTTTGTTGTCACGATGGTCATGATCTCGATGGGGTCCCATGGAGACTTTGGATTTGCTCTTGGAGTAACTTAAATGGGAAAATTTGGGGAAAAAAAATCATTGCTTTGTGAATTAACCTGCATGGAGCCAGGGACACTTTGGCCCCTGAGGGGGGTTGGTGGATTTAGGGTTTTATGGCCCTGGTGGGGGTTACAAGACAGAAGAGCTTCATTGTGGAAGAGATTTGAGGCCATATGAATATTTTAAATATATATAAAGATATATATCTCCACTTCTGTACACCCACAGTAACACAGGTATGGAAGGAAATGAAATCCCTGGAATTTCTCAGTGCACTGGGATGCTTGGGTAGGATTTGGGGTTGGGAAGTTGGGAGCTTTGGGCTGCTTTTCCCTGGGATACAACCCAAAATGACAACTTGGCTTTACTGTGGGATAGGGAACAGAGTTCCCTCTAAATCCTCATTTTTGAGCTGTCAGCCTCAAAATCCTCGTGGTTCAGGTTCTTGGAGCTTGGAGAAGGCCCTGTTGGATGTTTGGGGGGTGGCGCTGGGAGTGACCATTTCTGTGTCCATCCCAGAGGGAGGATGAGGATGAGGATGCTCCAAAGGAGGGAACACATTCAGAAGGGGCCTGGTGCCAACCCAGAGCCACTTTGTGCTTCTCCAGAGGGAGTCTGGACTCCTGGATTTGATGATTTTAGGATTTAGGCCCTGTTGGGATCACACAAAAGCGAGTGGCACAAATCAAGGTCACCAAGGCCACCCAAAATCCCCATCTCTTGGGAAAACCTGGATTTAATCTTTGGAGCTTGCTTTAAAAAAAAAACAAACCAACCCTCCCAGCTTAATCTTTTTAATGCCGCTTTTCAGAGCTGCCTCCTTAATCTTCTTCATTCCATTTTTTCCCCCTATTTAATAGTCTGAAGTTCCATAATACAATTTTTTTACTCACTCAAGCTTAACCTCGTCCCTCTCAGCTGGTGTTAGGTTGTAATCCCGGCACTTAAATCCGTCACAGCTTCGGGAGTGAGGAAAGCTGGAGGTGGGAGGGTGAGAGGAGCCTGGGCAGGACTTCTCAGTAATTAAAATATGAGATAAACACAATAAAAAAAAGGTGTAGGCAATTAAACTGCTAATCAGAAGTGATCAAATAATTTGTTCTTTATCTCCTGCTTCCACGCTTTTGCTCTCCACCTGGAGAGGGATTTGAGCTCCAGGAGAATTTTTTGGGTTTGGAAACCCAAAACCTGCTTTTTGTGATGTTAGTGATGTCACAGCCTCTTGTCCCACCTCAGCTCCATGGGGGCTGTTGGAGTTGATGTTTGAAGGGAAAAAATTTTTGTGCTGGAGGATGTGACCCTGTGCCTCCCTCCAGGAGTTGGGACAGAGCTGAACATGAACAGGAATTGTCGGGAAAGCCCATCTCCCAAAAAATCCTGGATAATGTCATTTCTCCATGAGCAGAGCTGCAGGGATGGAAAAAACTCCGAGGGCTGGTGGAGGCAGCTGCTCCCTCCTGCAGCCACTCCTGCTCCGGGGCTTTTCAGGGATTCCTGGTGGGAAGGTGGGCAGGGAGAGGGGAGGAAGCTGCACAAGGAGGAGCCGCCCCCAGCTGCTGATTCGGCTGCAGAGCGGATTTTGGGAAAATGAACTCTGGCATCTCCAGCACCTTCCCTTCCCAAAGCCGAGCCTGGCATCGTCCCCTCTCGTGGTGATCCCAGCCAGGAACAGCTGGAGCAGTGCCCAGATGTGCTGGTCCTTCCAGTTGTGCTCCCTGAGGGATTTTCCATGGCTTTTCCATTTCTTTTCCACACGTTCCTGCGTGTGTGTGATGTGCTGGAGCCACAGGGAAACTCTTGGCTGTTCCAGCTGGATAATTTTAGGAGTTTCTGGAACTGCAGGGTGGTGTGGGCTGCTCTGCCAGCTGTGCCAGCCTTGGGGCTCTCCCTGCTGGAATTGCAGCCGGAGAATGATGGAGAATATCCAGCAGGAGAATATCCAGGAACTCCTGGAGCACATCCATCCGTAGAAGGCAGGAGGAGCAAAGGGAAGGGAAGAGCCCAAACCAGGACTGGGATGGGGAGTTTGGGAAGGGCAGGACATGGAAGGGGCCCAGCAGCAGCAGGACCCAGCCCTGAGTGGGTTTTGCAGGACTGGGAGTTGTCCCTTTGCCCCAAAAATCTCTGATTTTGGATCTTTCCATAAAAAGCACCAGGTCCCTGTGTTGGGATGGAATTGTCCCTTTCCTCCAAAAATCTCTGATTTTGGATCTTTGCGTAAGGAGCTGTGCTGGGGGATTGAGCTGCAGTGAAGGGGATGGCTCAGGGGATGTCATCCATGGATGACAGCCAGCATGGGCTGGTTTGCCTCAGATTTCCTCACTCCCTCCCCCATTTCCCTGACAATCCCTGTCTGGGAGTTCCTTGCTCCAGACTTCTGAGCTCTCCCTGCCGTGAATCACCAGCTCAGAGGCTTCCACAGGAACAAACCCATCAGCCAAGAACAGGAATGGATTTTTAAATTCCCTTTTTCTCCCATAACCACCCTTGTCATGATTGATTCCGGGCTCCAAGGTTTTGTGCCAGGCTCTGAAGTAAAGCTGAGCTTCCAGTCTGGGAAGGTTTGGTGGGAATGAGCTCCCTGGGCTCCCCAGGAGCAGGGCGGGGGCTGGGCGTGTCTGTGTGTGTATATATGTGTATGTAATTAATGTATATCTAGAGATGTATAGATGGGCATGGGGCCGGGGGCTCTGAGGAGGAGGAAAAGGAGGAGGAAAAGGAGGAGGGAAGAGAGGAAAGGGAGGAGGATTTGTCCTTCAGCACCACGTGCTGGGCTCTGCAGCCCTCGGCCCCTGACCCAGGGAATGTGGGATTCGGCCTCAGTCCCCGCCCAAGGGATGAAGGATTCCCTGCCCAAGGAAAGTGGGATTCAGCCTGGTTCCCTGTCCAAAGAATGTGGGATTCCCTGCCCAAGGAATGTGGACTCAGCCTTGGCCCTGTTCCCAAAGAATGTGGGATTTCCTATCCCAAGGAAAGGGGGATTCAGCCTCAACCCAAAGGACTGACTGTCCCAAAGGATTCGGGATTCCCCCTCAGCCCCTGTCCCAAGGGATGTGGGACTCAGCCTTGGCCCTGTTCCCAAGGGATGAAGGATTTCCTGTCCCAAGGGATGCGGGATTTGGCCTCATTCCCTGACCCAAGGGATGCAGGATTCCCCCTCATTCTCTTGTCCCAAGAAATGTGGGATTCCCTGTCCCAAAGGATTTGGAATTCCCCCTCAGCCCTTATCCCAAGTGATGTGGGACTCCGCCTCTCAAATTCCTGCTGCTCCTCCCTCCCCTCCCTGCCCTTCACATCCCCTCAACCCCGATCCCAGTCCTTGTGATCCCAGTTCTGGTCACCCCAGTCCCAGTGATCCTAGTCCCGATTATCCCAATCCTGGTGATCCCAGTCCCGGCGATCCCAGTCCCAGCGATCCCAGCCCTGATGATCCCAATCCTGGTGATCCCAGCCCTGATGATCCCAGTCCCGGTGATCCCAGTCCCAGGGTGATCCCAGCCCTGATGATCCCAATCCTGGTGATCCCAGTCCTGGCGATCCCAGTCCCGGTGATCCCAGTCCCGGTCTCACGGGTTGGGATTAGCTGGGGTGGGGATCAGGATCCTTTTGCTGCTGCCAGGGCTGGAGCAGATCCGGGATGGGATCCTGGGATGGATCCTAAGCCCCCTGATCTCCGGAGCGCCCCAGGCTCGTGCCGGCAGCTCCCCCATCTCTGCAGAGGAGCCTCAGTCTGCAGCATCCAAACTTTTCACTTCTATGTTTATTTTTCCCATTATTTGGATTTTTGGGTAAAACAGCCCCGATTTCTTCACACCCCACATTCCAGCGCTTCTCCCAAGACCTCCAGGGCACCAGGGATTTTCCTGCAGCAATTCCCCCCCTTGAGGGTCCCCCCTGGCCGAAGTGACCCCAGCCCAGCTGACAATCAAACCAGACTCCCGAAAAACAGGAATCCATTGCAGTTTGATAGAAAAACTTTTTAAAATCCTCCCCTTCTCTCTCACCACCACATCTCCAGGAAAAATCATCACCCACTGCTGCTCCTGTAAATAAACATCAAACCTTCTTGTATAAATTAAAAATAAAATAATTTTAAAAAATGACAAAAAAAAAAAATCCATTGATAAACATCCCAAAAATAAAATTTAAAAAAAATCTCCCTTTCCAGAAGATTGAAGTAATTCCAACTTCACTTTTTTTTGGAGCTGATTTCCAACCCCAGTAGGAGAACAAAACAAAGATCTGGAACACTACAAATGTTGGAGCTTTCAATGAATCCGGGAGGGAAAAAAAATGCATGTAAATATTTTTAATAGGAGACATATCTTAAACAGAACTTTTTTTTGTATGTACATAACTCTCCTAGAGTTTAGTACTGAAATGGCTTCATAGTGTCTGTTTCAAAAAGGAAAGGAAAGGAAAATGTTTGTTAATGGTTTTTGTTCTTACTCAATGGCCAAAACTTTAAAAATAATGACAAAAAAAAAGAAGAAAAAAAAAGACTCTAAAAATAATCTTTGCCAATGGATCTAGCACTGTAATGGTACTGTCTATTTTTTTTAATTATTTCTGTGCTGTGCCCATTTATAAAATGAGGAAAAGATAAAAAATAAAGTCATTTAAACATTGTCTGCCCGGGACCTGGCCTGAATTCTTGGTGCCAACTGTTCCAGGGTGTGTTGTGCCCTGGGGGGGGAGGGAGAAGGTTCTGGGCCCATCAGGGTGTGGCTAAGGAATGGTTTCCATGGCAACTGCAGTGATGCTGAGGAGCCTGGACCATCCCAGTGCAGTCCTGAATGATCCCAGTACAGCCTGGACCATCCCAGTAGAGCTATGAATGATCCCAGTGCAGCCTGGACCATCCCAGTACAGCCATGGATGATCCCAGTACAACTATGAATGATCCCAGTACGGCCTGGACCCTCCCAGTACAGCCTAGACCATCCCAGTATAACCTTAAATGATCCCAGTATAGCCCTGGATCCTCCCAGTACAGCCTTGGACCATCCCAGTACAGCCATGGATGATCCCAGTACAGCTATGAATGATCCCAGTATAGCCCCAGACCATGCCAGCACACCCATGGATGATGCCAGTATAGCTCTGGACCATCCTGGAAATGCTCCCCTGGAGAGGAGAAGGCTCCAGGGAGAGCTCAGAGCCCCTGGCAGGGCCTGAAGGGGCTCCAGGAGAGCTGCAGAGGGACTGGGGACAAGGCATGGAGGGACAGGACACAGGGAATGGCTTCCTCTGCCAGAGGGCAGGGCTGGATGGGATCTTGGGAATTAGGAATTGTTCCCTGGCAGGGTGGGCAGGGGCTGGCATGGAATTGCCAGAGCAGCTGTGGCTGCCCCTGGATCCCTGGCAGTGTCCAAGGCCAGGCTGGACACTGGGGCTGGGAGCAGCCTGGGACAGTGGAGGTGTCCCTGCCATGGCACAGAGGTGGCACTGGATGGGATTTCAGGTCCTTCCAACCCAACCCATTCCAGGACTTTGGCTGAGCTGCTGTCACCCCACATCCCAAGAGCGTCCCCACCCCCACCAGTGTCCCCAGTGAGCCGGAGCTGCTGTTCCAGCTGTGGGATTCATCCCCTCCCAGAGAGGGCAGTGGAAGCAGCCCAGACCCTCCCTCACAGCTCCTTTCCAGAGGGATTCCTGGGAATGCCTGTGGTGACAGATCTGGCAGGGCTGCCCTTGGCCTTCCTAAGGACACCCTGGATGTTTTCATCCAGCTCCTGCCAGGCCAGGCTCCATGGATCCATCCCTGGAGCAGCAGCAGGGTTTGGATGTCCCCACACCGCCCTCAGAGCCACGGGCAAATGCCAAAACCCAGGAGGCTCCCAGAAATATTGCCCCAGCTCCAGTGATGTCCTGCTGGCCCGAGCTCCAGGGAACATCCTCTGTTTGGGCTTGAGGAATGTGTTTTTATGACCCTGCTTCCCTCAGAAACCTCTGCTCCAAGTACTTCACCCCCTAATTCAGCAGCTGGACACCCCAACCTTCAGCCTGCAGCAGGGACAAATCCCTGGGAGCAGCTCAGGAATCCCTCCCTGGACGGCCACAGCAGCAGAGCCCCAAATCCCTCCCTTTTCACCCCAATTCCCAGCACAGGGCAATCCCACCAGTCCAGCAGCAATCCCTGCAGCAGCAATCCCTGCAGCAGCAATCCCTGCAGCAGCAGCAATCCCTGAAGCTGCAGCAATCCCTGAAGCTGCAGCAATCCCTGCAGCTGCAGCAATCCCTGCCTGCAGCTGCAGCAATCCCTGCCTGCAGCTGCAGCAATCCCTGCAGCAGCAATCCCCACTGCAGCAGCAGCAATCTCTGCCTGCAGCAGCCCCTGCAGCAGCAGCAATCCTCAGCATTCCAGGTGGGACGGGTGCAATCCCGGTTTCCAGCCCACCCCAGCCCCAATAATGTCCCCACTGTGCCGTGTTCCTGTGTTTGGCAGAGCAGAAATGAGCAACTGCCTGCCCGAGGTGTTGGAATTTGGGCTGGAGGCTGGAAACAGTCTCTGATTATATCCCAATCCCCATTTTTTATTTATTTTTCCCCCCAATGGCTCTTACATGAATTTTCCATTCCCACAGCACCGTTGCAGACCCTGGGATTTACCAGGACAACCCCAAATGTGGTTTATTTGGAATTTTTTTGCACCCCATTAATCAGCCTCTATAAATCTCTGTGATGTGAGCAAAGCACCCAAAAATAACACTGGGAATTGGGATTTCAGCTGGAAAATGAACAGCCCAAAGGCACCAAGCCTGTGGTGGTTGACAGGAATTTTAGGGAGCAGCCACACCTGAGTGGCCAGGTGACCACCTTGGGGACACACAGCTGGGAAGGGTCCTCAGGTGCCAGCCCTGAGCTGTGGAGGGTCCTCAGTGGGTCCCAAATCCTCCCGGAGCTTTTCTGGATATCCCAAATAAAGAGGATTTATCCCACGTGCTGAGCTGCCGCTCCCAAGGCTCATCCCAGAAACTGCTCCTGCCTCCCTCCATGGACACTCCATGAGGCCCCTCCTGCCTCCCTGGAAACTCCAAGTCCTATTTCAGACTCCTCTGTATTCCTGGGCATAAACAACCCCTCCCCATCCTCATTCCCACCTCTTCCCATTTCTCCCACCCTCCCTCTCTGTGGCTCCACAAATCCTCCTCACCCGAGTGTCCTCCACGTGTTTCTTCCCACCTTTTTTAGCTCCTGGCCCCTTTCCCTTGCTTTCCAAGGACAGGAAGGCCTTTAAGACAAAGAAGGCTGAAATCCCAGGGGGAATGGCCGGATACAACTCCTTGTCCTGCTCCGGAGGCCTGATGGGAGCGATGGATATCTGGGCACAGCGGCCGCTCCGAGGGTTTTCGGGCCATTGTTCAGGATTGGAGCAAAGAGCAGAATTCATGCTCCAGGAATTCCAGCATTTCCTGAGCCCCAGTGGTTATTCACAGCAGCTGAGCCAACATTCCCTGCTATTTACCTGTTCCAGGACAATTGGCAGTGGGATTGCACCTTTGGGAATTGTGTCCCTCCTATTCCCACCTATTTCCTGCCCTCCAATTGTTTTTGTTGAGGCTGAATCCATCCCTGTGCCAGGGACAGGACAGCTCGGCCTGTGTCCCACATCCCAGAGGACAGAGAATTCCCAAAGGGAATATTTCCCACTATAGAAACGCTCTGTGTTTATCCAGGACTGCTGGAGCCTGGACATTTGGTGCCTGGATTTGCATTCCGTGAGGAATTGTGCCCGCTGATGAATCTGTGCTCAATCTAACGAGGAACGAAGCAAATTAAAAATAATGGGGAGCCTGAGCTGCTGCCTGGAACAAAACAATGATAATTATAATGATAATTATAACGAAGACAAAACCCATCCCAGAACTGCCTGTTAGATCAAATCCAAACCTTCCGAGCAGATCCTGCCCCTCCCATTTTTTGTAACCCTCTCCCATCACCACGGAGTCCCTGGGAATGGGGAATTGGAGCAGCTGCTCCTGATAAAGCTCCCACCCAATTTCCTCCCTGCAATGAATTCCAGAGGGAAACGTGAGCGCTGCTCCCCCATGGATGGGGATTCCTGGCCTTGCCATGGGATTTCTCCCTGGATTTGGCCCACCGAGTCATAGGGAGGCTTTAAACTGAGAGCAGGGTTGGATACTGGGAAAGAATTCCTGGCTGTGAGGGTGGGAAGGGGCTGGGATGGAATTGCCAGAGCAGCTGTGGCTGCCCCTGGATCCCTGGCAGTGTCCAAGGCCAGGCTGGACATTGGGGCTGGGAGCAGCCTGGGACAATAGGGGATGGGATGGGATTTAAGGTTCCTCCCAACCCAAACCATTCCAGGATTCTGTCATTCCTTGAATTTTTGGGAAAGCCTGGTGAGAGAGGTAGGTGTCACCCCCCTTCTCTCGCAGCCCGGGGATCTCTCCAGGTCTGATCCAAGCTCACCTGGCAGGAGGAGCTGCTGGGTGATCCTTGCATCCCACCCCAGAGATCCTCAGCATTTCCTTCAAACACTCCTGCAGAAATTTGGAAATGCTTGAGATGCCTGCCGGACCCAGGAGCGCCCTCTGGATCCAGCTGGATCCCATCCCCTCCCACAACCTTTAAATAGGGCAGGAGCTCATTTTGGGAAAGTGAGATGAGGTCTCCGTATGGAAATGTTCCCTCCAGCTGCCAATCCTGGCATTAAACAATCTGTGGGATATTCCTCACGCAGGGCAGGAGGGATTTTTGCCAGGAATGTCGCAGCTTTGCAGCTCAAGGTCGATAAATCGGGGATTTGATCCCTTTGAAACCCCCACGGACGGGATCCCCTGGGAACGGCAGAATTCCCCCCAGGACAGGGAATTTGGGGGGCAGCAGGAGGAGGAATTGGGATTCCCCCTCACTGGAGCATCCTGGAAGAATTCCGGAGGGAATCGGCTGGGATTTGAATGACTGAACCTGTTTGAAATGTGTTTTTTCCCCTTTATTCCCCCACCTGTGTCTCCTGCAAACATCCCCGGCTCTGCTCGCTATTTTTAGACGCCGGGAATTAACACCTTGATTTGCATTTTCCCTTCGTTTGGCCGGCTCAAAGCGATTTCAGGGTAATTGGATAATGACAGGGCTCAGCAGCCGAGGCTGTGACAAATCGCCACACCTGGCTGGCAGGAGAGGCTGGCAGGGACCTGCCGCGGCCCCAAGAGCAGCTGGAAGAGGGGCAGAGAAGGAATTTGGGGCAGAGAGGGGATTGTTTGGGCAAAATTCTAAAATCCTGCTGGAACCAGGAGTTTTTGTGAGTTTTAGGCTTTTGGGCTGAGCTGTTTCTTTGGGAAACTGAGGCCCAGACAGCGATTTCTCTCCAATCCCCCTAATCCAATATTTTCCTTCCAGACATGGGCTGAGGATGCAGCTGGGGACGGGAACGATTCCTTCTAGCTGAGCTGGAGCCGGAGGTTTCCTCTTGGCAGGGATAGTTTGGAGTTAATTCCCACTCAGGAACCCGAGGTGTTGTGCCCAGTGGGGCTCAGGTTTCAGGCTGAATCCACATTACTGTCCCCAGGGAACTCTGGTGGTTCTGGCCCAACCCTTGGAATCCAAAACAAGGCAAGAGCAGCCAAAATCTGTGAAAAAACTCGAAAAACAAGCTGGCTTTCAGGGATTTCTTCCCTGTGTGTCTTGGAATTGCAGAATCCTTCTGCTTGGAAAAGATCAGGGAAGCCAGACTTTAACCCAGCACTGCCACCGCCACCCCTAACCCATGTCCCCAAGTGCCACATCCACAGGGCTGTTAAATCCCTCCAGGGATGGGGACTCCACCACTGCCCTGGCTGGACAGCCTTTTCCAGAAAGAAGTTTTCCCAAATATCCACCCTGAGCCTCCCCTGGCCCAGCCTGAGGCTGTTCCCTCTCCTCCTGTCCCTGTTCCCTGGGAGAAGGGTGAATGTCACCTCAGGAGTGGTGCCCTGAGGAGGGATGTCCCAAACCTGATGTCCTCAGAATTTCTCCATAGGAGAACTTGGAGGGTGCTTTGGGTGGGAACACAGAGCCCTGATCCTGTTTGCTGTGGGATCTGTCCAGAGTGTGTTCCTTGTTCTCCTGCTTCACCCAGAAGGATTTTGGATCTCGATCTTCCCATCTCACCTCTCATTTCTGCTCTGAAAAGAACCTTACCCAGATCCTTAAATTCTTCTCCAGACTGCTGCCACTTCTCCAATAAGGTCATGGAATCAGGGAATGGTTTGGGTGGGAACGGACCTTAAATCCCATCCCTCCCAGTGTCACCCCCAGGGACACCTCCCACTGTCCCAGGCTGCTCCCAGCCCCAGTGTCCAGCCTGGCCTTGGACACTGCCAGGGATCCAGGGGCAGCCACAGCTGCTCTGGCAATTCCATGCCAGCCCCTGCCCACCCTGCCAGGGAACAATTCCTAATTCCCAAGATGCCATCCAGCCCTGCCCTCTGGCAGTGGAAGCCATTCCCTGTGTCCTGTCCCTCCATGCTTTGTCCCCAGTCCCTCTGCAGCTCTCCTGGAGCCCCTTCAGGCCCTGCCAGGGGCTCTGAGCTCTCCCTGGAGCCTGCTCCTCTCCAGGTGAATAGATAGGAGCAGCCTTGGATAGTGCAAGGCCTTGCCTTGCCTTCTGCTTTCCAGATCCCTTTGAACATTTCTGGAGCCTCAGTCTGGGTGAGCTGAGCAGGTTCCAACAAACATGACACAAAACAGGCACTTCCACAAAATAAAACAAAGCAATTCCTAAACCACAACATCTGGGGCAGCTCTGTAAAATAAAAGCAGGCTCTTCCTTGATTTTTTTTTTTTTTGGGAACAAAATTCCCACCAGCAACTCAACAGCAAAAAGCTTTCGAGTGTTTTTCAGACACATAGCTGAGATTATCCCATTAGGATGGCAGGGATGGCTCCTGGCTCTGCTGGGGCAAGCCTGGATTTATCCCCCAGCACCAAGTGACTCTGGAACCCTTTGCAATAAGGACATGTAGAGGGAGATGCCTCTTCCCAGACATTTGGCTCCCAGCCCCGCCACATCCCTGCCACCCACGTGGAATTCCTCTCAGTCCTGGCCAGGATCCTGGGGAAAAGCAGCTTTGAACACCAGGTCCCCGAAGTGCTGCTTTTCATGTCAAGCCTTGGAGAGGGATTGGCTTTGGAGTCTGCGCCTGTGAGCCCAAAGGAGCCACCTACCATTCCTCGGTCACCTCCTGCTTCCACACATCTGGGAGTGGTGGATGAGCCACACCCCAGGTGGAATTTCCCTTCCAAAACCCCCCATGTGGATGTAACTCATGGCAGCAGATTGTGGGGGAGGATGTGTGAGGAGATTCAGCCATGCTTTGTCCTGACTTCTCTGGAAAACAAGGGAAAAACAGGGAATCAACACCAAATCCAACTCCACTTCATTCCTTATCCCTGGAGCTGACGAGCTTTGTGGGATGATATAAAAGGGATCAGGGAGGCCCCGGCAAGGGGCACCCAGAGAAGCTGAGGATGCCTCTGGAATTGTCCAAGGCCAGCTTGGATGGGGCTTGGAGAAGCCGGGGAGAGTGGGAGGTGTCCCTGCCCTCGGGAATGGGATGGGCTTGGGGCTCATCCCCATTCCTACCGTGTCCCATGTCCCTGCCCTCGGGAATGGGATGGGCTCTAAGGTCCTTCCCACCCAAACCATTCCATGAGGATTCCACGCCAGGAAGCTTTGGGCAGTGCTTGGGGCTCAGCAGCCCCCCTCTGGAATAAAGCTGGATCAGGGAAGCACAGGAAAATGGTTTTCCCAAGTGTCTGGAGCGTTCGGGAGAGGGCCGGGAAAGCAGCAGCAGGGAAATGCTGCAGGGAAAACCTCCCGGGGAGGATGGGAGATCCCAAAGATCCTGACGTTCCCAGCTCTCCCCTAGCACCTCCCAGTCCATGGAATCCGGGAGCAGGGAAGCAGCGGAGCGGGGCTGAGCCCCGGGGGTTTTAGGGGATCCCAGAGAGGCTCCTGCACAGATGGAAGCGCCCTGGCCGTGGGCTCCAGGCCAATCCCATTGGATTCCCGGCTCCAAGGGAGCTCTGTGGGGCCGGGAAAGCCTCGGGAAGGGCTGCACGGGGAACGGGAGTCACACAAGGGCGGTGGTGGCTCCTTTTGAAGCGGCAGCGCTGCCGCTGGATGGGGTCGGGGGTGTTCCCGGCAGCGGGGGTTGGTGTTTTCCCAGGGATTTTGCCTTTCAAGCGCAGCCGGCGCTCCCAGCTGGAGCTCAGCGCTTGGCGATGCAGACAGGAAGGGATTCATCCCAGCCGGGCAGCGGGATGGTGGCAGGAACAGCACGGCCAGCTCCCATTCCCATTCCCGGATTTCTGCTGCTCTGACAGGGCGTTTTGCCACGTCGGAAAAGGGAAGAGACTTGCTTTGCCAAATCTCTGCCAGCAGAGCCCGGGCGGTGCCACCTGATGGCTTCGGCAGCGCCAAGCGGATGAAGAACTCCTGCCAGACCCATTCCTGCTCCCACTGACAGCTTCCCTGTTCTCCTTCCTCATGCAAACGCCTGGGATGTGATTCCAGCAGCTCCCAGCGTTTGCTGCTGGAGGGCTCTGCTGGGAATTTGTACTCCTGTAATTGGGAGCAGCGCTTGGCTCGCTGTCAGAGCATCCTGGGGTGCTGGGGAATGGGATGTGGCATTCCCGTGGCTGCTGCGCTTGGAACAAATCGGGATTTTAATGCTCAGATGTGGCTCCTGAGTGTCAGTGGCTGATCACAAAGAAATCCATGGAAACAGAGATTTTATGGGGTGGGTGGAGGTGCTGCCCCCCTTTGTAACACCCAAACCTGCCTGGGGAAGCCTCTGTTTCCACCAGCTCCCGTTTTTCCAAGGATTTCCTCCTTGGATTGAGGCATCCTGTGTTGAAAGCTGCAGGAAGAGCTCATGAAGAGCAGCTCGGCTTTGGTGGGATGAAAATCCCAAGGGGCCAGGCCACCCCCTGACCTTCTGGGGTTCAGTTTGTAAAACCAAGCCTGGGGGATGCCAGGGCTGCTGGGAATGAACTGGGAGGTCTGGGAGGTGAAGCAGCTCCAGGTTTGGCCCGGGGAGGATCTCAGGATGCTGAGCTGAGGGGTTTGGCATCTCTGAACGCTCCTGCACCAGGAACCTGGTGCTGCTCTGGGCCCAAAGGATGATCCCAATCACTGCATTGTGATTTGGCTTCTGCATGGCTGAGCTGAGGTTGGTTTGATGTGAAGCCTGGATTTAATCTGATGTCGAGCCTGGATTAAATCTGCCCTTCTGTGGCTTTGGTGTCCCATGATGACAGAGCTGCTGGACCTCTTCCTCGGTGCAGAGCTCTTCCAGATGTGGGCTTGGGCGCACAGCTGGGCCTGCAGCTGGGATCACTCCTGGCTGCACGGCCCTGGGTGATTTAATCTCATTCCTAACTGGTTCTGTCCCCTCCTCTGCCACGGGGTGTCCCTGTCACCAGCAGGTCACCAGAGAGCCGTGCTGGGCAATCTCACACCCCAGCTCCACAAAAGGCAGGGAAAACCTTCAAAAATGTTTTTCCCAAATGGCTTCTGTGATGCCAGGCTCTGGGAGACACCAAAGCCATTAGACACCGTTTAAAAGGATGTTTAACCGGGGCTGGGTGTGGAATGCCCCAAATCAGGGCGAGTTAAGTGTTCCCTTAACTGCTCCCTGGCCGGACAAAGAGGGGAGGAAGACCAGATTTAGATTTTCTTCCAGGAGAATCCACCAGAATCCATCTCTGCGAATCATCCATCACCTCGCTGCTAGTGTGGGACAGGATCCTTCCTCTTCCTTCCTCTCTCACAGCCTGGAGGGTCTCATGGATCTCAGGAGGAGAGGAAAACCTTGGAGTCTCGGATTGCTGTGGGCTGTGCATCCCCCACACACCCAGCTGTGGTTTAGAGGGAAGCAGCAGGTTGAAATGTAGGGAATACAAGCAGGGAATACACACAGGGAATAAAACCAGGGAATAAAACCAGGGAATACCGGCAGGAAATCCTCTGGTGCTGCACAAACCCGGCCCCTTTCCAGCTCCCCCTCATCACTGTTTGGCCACGTTCATCCCCCTGACCTTCTGCTGCCTTTGCTTGCAGCCAGCCTCAATTACTCCAGAGGTTTTTTTTCCAGATGTTGATTCCTTAAACTCCTCGCTGAGAAAGCCTCGGTCAATCTGCAAATTAAACATCCCAGAGACTGGAGTTGGCTCAGTGCAGCTCTGGGCAGCCCTGGAACCCAAATCTCCATCCCTGGAACCCAAACCTGCCTCCCTGGAATCCAAATCTTCCCTCCTCAGAACTGAAATCTCCATCCCCTGAACCCAAATCTGCCTCCCTGGAACCCAAATCTTCCCCTCTTGAACCCAAATCTCCCTCCTCAGAACCCACATCTTTTGCTCTAGAACTCAAATCTTCACACCTGGAACCCAAATCTGCCTCCCTGGAACCCAAATCTTCCCCTCTTGAACCCAAATCTCCCTCCTCAGAACCGAAATCTCCCTTCCCTGGAACCCAAATCTCCATCCCTGCAACCCAAATCTCCCTCTCTGGAACCCAAATCTCCCTCCTCAGAACCAAAATCTCCCTTCCCTGGAACCCAAATCTCCATCCCCAGAACCCAAATCTCCATCCCCAGGAGCTCCCCCTTCCCGTTCTGCTGCAGCTTAATGTGATAAAACTTTGGAGACATAATCTGGGCATTATCTGCCTTTTTGGATCATGTTCAACAGGAATTTTAGCCTCGTCTTTATCTCCAAAATAAAGATAAATTCTGCTGCTTCTCTCCCAGAGGCTGCTTGGATTTGCAGGCAACAAAGCATTTTTCTGTGTGCTTTTCCTTCTGGTCAGATTTTTTTTTGCCCCGGTTCATTTTATTTCTTTCCCACTCTGCCACAGCTCCTCAGCATTCCTTGGCTTGTGTTACATCGGGATAATTCTCCCTGTGGAAGGATTTATCCACTCAGAGGAGTTCTAAGCATTTTTCTGTGTGCTTTTCCTTCTGGTCAGATTTTTTTTTGCCCCGGTTCATTTTATTTCTTTCCCACTTTGCCACAGCTCCTCAACATTCCTTGGCTGCTCTAACATTGGGATATTTGTCCCTGTGGAAGAATCCCTTGAATCCAAAGCATTTTCCAGAGGTGGGACTGGGTGCTGCTCCTGTTTTCCCACCAGAGCCCTGCCAGTGGGTGCTGCTGGAAGGAGCAAGGAAAAAAATCCTTCTCCATCAGGGATTCACCCCAGTATTCCAAACCTCCTCCCAAACTCCATCTGGCAGGATATTCTCCCTCATCCCAAGCTTTTTCCCTCCTGCTTGAAGCGCATCAGGAATTTTGTGACTTGTTTTGGGGTAGAACCATCAATGAACAGCATTTGTTTCTCTCCGCTTGGAAAAGAAATAAATTTAAAATCTGGCCCAGTTCATCTTTGCACAATCTCAATATTTTTCCACGGGGGAAACTCTTTTTTAGTGTCCTCTCACCAAATCCTTCAGCATCCCTGCAGCCTCAAATCCATCTTCCTGCTTCCCATAAAACTTCCCTGGAGACACCAGATCTGGCTCTGCCTTCCCTGATTAAATGTGCCACAGATTTAATTTGACAGCAGATAAAGAATCCTGTCCAAAGGTGATGTTTCCATTGCTGCCCGATCCCTGTCGGGGTCCTCCTGCCCCGTGTGGTGGAAAAATCACCTTTTCCTGAGGGATGTTTGTCTTTTTCCCTCTCTTTCCCCCACATTTTTTTATAGGATCTGTCTAGAAAAGGAGTTATTCCTCTAATTCCAGGATTTAAGAGGCAACGTGGGCTGTGTTTCTGTGGGCTTGGACAGGCTGAAATCCCCCCTGGAAAAGTGAGGGAACCCCCACTTATCCAGGGCTGTCCATCTGAGGATTTATGGGAATCTTCTGTTTCCCAGCATGACTCTGGGGAGCTGTTTTTGTTTTCCCTTTTCCTGCAGCTCCGTGCGTTTGGCTGGAGGGAGGCTCGGGGGGCTCAGGAGGTGTGGGATTGGCTGTGAACCCCCTGGAGGGGGATTTTGCTTTTAGGAACATTTTCCAGGAGCAAATCCCCCAAAAAGTGACATCTGGGGAGTTCACCCTACTTGGTTTCAGGAAGGATGGGGTTGGCAGGGCTGGCTGAGCTCATCCTGCTCCATTCTGGGATCCAAGGAACAGCAGCCACCCCTGGGGTGCCAAAGCAGGGAATGTGGGCTGGGGAGGGATTATTCGGAGTTCCTAATAAAAATCTGGAGTTCCCAGTGAAGGTTTGGAGTTCCCAATGAAGTTTTGGACTTCCCAACAAAAGTTTGGAGTTCTCAATAAATGTTTGGAGCTCCGAATAAAGAAGGTTTGGAGTTCCCAATGAAGGTTTGGAGTTCCCAATAAAATGCTCTCACTGCTGGTGGCACCATTGGCTGAACGGTGGGGTCAGCATGGCTGTGACCTCTGGAATTCCAGCGGCTCTCCAGGGTCTTCAGGAGAGCATGGAGTGACAGGAGATGGGGAATGGATCCAAACCAAGAGAGAGGAGGTTTAGATGGGATCTTGGGAATTAGGAATTGTTCCCTGGCAGGGTGGGCCGGGGCTGGCATGGAATTGCCAGAGCAGCTGTGGCTGCCCCCGGATCCCTGGCAGTGTCCAAGGCCAGGCTGGACATTGGGGCTGGGAGCAGCCTGGGACAGTGGGAGGGGTCCCTGGGGTGACACTGGATGGGATTTAAGATCCCCTCCCACCCAAACCATCCCTGATTCCATGACCTGGAACACTCCCAGCCCTGGTGGGACACACCCTGTGCCAGGCCCAGTGTCCCCAGCCCTGGCACACGCCAGGGTCCTGCTCTGAGCCAGGGAGTGCTGCTGATCCAGGTAGGAATTCCCATGTGGGAGTGTCCCTGCAGCCCAGCCAGGGCCAGCCTCTCCCCACAGCTCCCAGTGGCATCCCTGGCTCGTAAAACGGTCACTGGATGGGGAATTGTGTGGAGCCAGGAGCTCCCACCCCGTGGCTGCCTGCAGGAGGTGTGGTGGGGAATATGTGGAATTCTGAAGGAAGGAGCTGCCTGTTCCATCTGATTGCTGATGCCCACACAAAAGAATTGATTCTTTTTGGAAATCATTAAATGCATGTGTTGTACCCACCATGGTTTATTATGTTAAATCTTGGAATGATTTGGGTTGGAAAGGACCTTAAATCCCAGCCAGTGCCACCCCAGGGACACCTCCCACTGTCCCAGGCTGCTCCCAGTCCCAATGTCCAGCCTGGCCTTGGACACTGCCAGGGATCCAGGGGCAGCCACAGCTGCTCTGGCAATTCCATGCCAGCCCCTGCCCACCCTGCCAGGGAACAATTCCTAATTCCCAAGATCCCATCCAGCCCTGCCCTCTGGCAGTGGAAGCCATTCCCTGTGTCCTGTCCCTCCATGCCTTGTCCCCAGTCCCTCTGCAGCTCTCCTGGAGCCCCTTCAGGCCCTGCCAGGGGCTCTGAGCTCTCCCTGGAGCCTTCTCCTCTCCAGGGGAGCACCCCCAGCTCTCCCAGCCGGGCTCCAGAGGGCTCCAGCCCTCCCAGGGAAGGATTTCTCCCTGAACAAATTCCCACATGTTTCCCTACAACTGCTGCTGTAGCAGCCCCTGGGGTTTCCCTGTGCTCATCCATCCCCACACATCCCAGTCAGTTCCTGACTCCTGCCTCCCTTTTATTCCAGTTATTCCCCAGTGCTGCCCAGCACCCTCCAGGCTTTTTCCCAGTGGGATTTCTGGGAAGGTGGGAAGGGAACAGGGCAATGTGGCCAGTTCACCCCACAGTGAACCCGTAAGCTCTGAAAGGGCTGCCCAGGGATTCTCAGCATTGAATTATCAACTCAGGCTCCTTGATGGGGAAGAATTCCATGAAGGGAAGATTTCCATGAAGGGAAGATCCCTATGAAGAGAAGAATTCTGTGCAGGGAAGAATTCAGTTGAGGGAAAATTTCCATGAAGGGAAAATCGTTCTGAAGGCAAGATTTCCATGGAGGGAAAATTTCTATGAAGGGAAGATTCCTGTGAAGAATTCCATGAAGGGTAGATTTCCATGGAGGAAAAATTTCCATGGAGGGAAGATTTCCGTGAAGGGAAGATTCCTGTGAAGGGAAGATTCCTGTGATGGGAAGATCCTTGTGAAGGGAAGATTTCCATGGAGGGAAAATTTCTGTGAAGGGAAGATTGCTGTGAAGAATTCCCTGAAGTGAAGATGTCCATGAAGGGTAGAATTTTATGAGCGGAAGATCCCTGGGAAGGGAGGATTTCCATGAAAGGAAGATCCTTCTGAAGGGAAGATTTCTGTGAAGGGAAGATCCTTGTGAAGGGAAGATTCCCACGAAGGGAAGAATTCCATGGAGGGAAGATTTCTGTGAGGAAAGATCCTTGTGAAGGGAAGATTTCCGTGAACCTCCTCCAAGCCAGCCATACACCTGTCCCAAATCTTTTGGCTCTGAAAGCTTCAATTCACCTCTGGAATTCACTGGGCTGGAATTCAGGATTGAGAAAAAGTGGCTGGTGCAGGTCCAGCGTGTTCCAGGCGTGAGGAAGATGAGGATGATGTTCCCTCGGAGCAGCCTCCTCCAGTTCCCTGATCCCTCTCGGATCCAAAGCTCCTGCAGAGGCGGTGGCAGGGCCCGTCCCGAGGGAAATCCCATGGGATGTGTGCTCAGGGAGCGTGAAGGCAGCGCGAGCCGGGCTGTCAGCCCTGGTTTGTCACTGTCCCGGAGCTCAAACACCTCCTGCGGCTTCTCCGCGTCACCACCGCCGGGAATTCACCCTGCTGGAGCTCCGGGGCTGATCTCCATGGACAGCACGGCCCTCGGGGTGTCCTGTGGATGATCCTGGGTTTCAGATGTCCCTCAGTGGGAAAGGAATTGTGCTGGAATGGCTCCTGGGATAAGCTCCTCCCCTGGCTCACCTGGCTGCTCCCTGCCTGCTCTCATCTTTTATTTAGGATGTTGATTTCCTGCTCTATTTTTACCAGAGGACAGCCCCAAACCATCCCTGCAGTTTTCCCTCCATGGGATTCAGGATTTTCCATCCTCACCTTGGTATCTCCACGGTTCATCCCCAGGATTTCCTCAGAACAAGGATGAGAAGTTGGATTTTCAGAGTTTTCTCTAACTGACATTTTCTCAGTTACTTTCAGGATGTTTCAAAGTCATTGATGGGAATTTTGGGAGCTGCCAGGTCAAATCCAGGGAGAGAAACAGCAAAAAATTCTCTGGCCTCAGAGCAAGCTCAGGAAGGAGATCTGGTTGGGAATGTTATCCCACAACCACGGAATGGGATGGGTTAAAACTCCTTCCTTCCCTCCTGGAATCCTTCCTTCCTTCCTGGAATCCTTCCTCATCCCCATCAGTTTTGGGTTAATCCTCTTGGCAGATTTATGGGAATATCTGGAGATTTTCCACTCCCAAGTGTTCTCAAATGTCACCCAACCCAAACCGTGCCAGGAATGGGATCCTTTCCCCAGGCAGCTGGGCCAGGGATGGCACAGGACATTCCGTGGTCATTTGGCACCAGAATTGAGGGATTGGAGTGTGTGGAGACGAAAGGAACAGGAAAGAGCATTGGGGACGGATTTATGGGAATGATAAAAGGAAATCCATGGCCAAGGGAATCTCTCAGGCTCTGGGGCTCAGAGCAGCTCCAGGATTTCCTGACTCCCATCCCTCCTGCCTGGTGTGCTTTGGAGAGGGAAGCGCTTTGGCGCCCTCTGGAAAATCCAAACCTGGAAAATCTGTCTGTTTTCTGGAGAAAAGCGGGATCCTGGCTCTTCCCACACCCAGCCAGGCTGCCTGGAATTCAGAGGGAAAGCCCCGCCTTGGAATTTAGGATGAGCTTTCCAAAGGGGAGCTGGGCTGAGTTGGAATTAAAACCTCAGACCCTTCCAATATCTCAGGGATGGGAATTTTAGAGAATGTTTCCACCTCTGAAGGGCTCCAGAGCCACCTCAACACCCCCAGTTCCTGAGGGGTGAGAATTTAAGGGAATATTTCCACCTCTGAACATCCCCCAGGAGAGGGTCCGGAATATTCCAGCAGGACACGACCGTGGCCTCACCTGCTCCAGGTTTTAATGGGAAAACCCTTTTGATCCGCTCAGCGCATCCCATATCCCCCATTCCAACCCCTGCAAAAGCCTTCGCAGGGTTTTGGGCAGGGACTGGTTAAAGCTCAGCCTGGAAATGCTCCCAAGCTCATCCCAAAATGTTTTTTTTTCCCTTTCCCTTCCTCAGTCAGGGCCCGCCTCAATTGGGCTGAGGGCGGGATTTATTCCCGGCCTTTGAGCGTGACCTAAATCCAATCTCGCTCCTCATCAGCCGCCTTTGTTCTTGGGCCGGGTTTAATCACTCGTCTGCTAATCCAGACTGATTGTGCGCTGCCTTCCACACGCTTCTTCTTCAGAGCAGGCAAAAAACCCCAGGAAAAGTTGTTTCCTTGGAATTGATCCTCTTGTGCGGCGCCGGTTTCCCACCCTGGTTGCTGCGGGAGGATTCCGGGGTCTTGCATTGGTTCAAGTGTTGTTAAACGGGGATCAGGAGTCGTTTTTTGTCCCTTTTATTTTCTGGACGATCTAAATTCCAGCAGCGGTGCTGGGCAGGGCTCATCCCTCCCCTCGGCTCAACAAAGCCGGGTCTGTCCCAGCCCCTCTGGCTGAAGGAAAAGCTGGATCCTCTGGATTTCTGAGCTGTATTTTGGGATGGGGAAGCGCCTCTGGAGGGTTCCAGAGCCACCTCAAACCCCCCAGTATTTCACAGGTGTGAATTTAAGGGAATATTTCCACCTCTGATGGATTCCAGAGCCACCTCAACCCTTTGAATACCTCAGGCATGTGAATTTTAGGGAATATTTCACCTCCTGAGGATTCCAGAGCCACCTCAACCCTTCAGTACCTGAGGGGTCAGAATTTAAGGGAATATTTCTGCCCCTGAAGGGCTCCAGAACCACCTCAGCCCTCAGGGATTTGAATTTAAGGGAACTCTGCCACCTCTGAAGGGTTCCAGAGCCTCCTCAAACACCTCAAGGATGTGAATTTTTGGGAATATATTCATCACCTTCATGTAATTCCTGAGGTCCAAAATTCAGCTCCCGAGGTGCAGATCTCAAAATATAACTCCCAAAATTCTGCTCCCCAAATGCTTCCCATACCAGTGGGATTCATGGATTGGGATATTTGGGGGGGTGATGCTGTGGAAAGGCCACTTATGGTGGCCAAAACTTTTCTGGGACTCAGCAGTGATTTTCCAGGAATGCCGGGTGATTGTCCCTCCCTGCAGCATCCTCCAGCTCTGGGGGTGGGTTGAATTCCACGTTTTCTGTTGGATTATTCATTCCTTGCCTCCTTTTGTCCAGGGAGCAGCTTTTGTTGGCACAGAAGGAGCCCTGGGAATGATGGATGGCCCTGCCAGGGAGATGAAACATCGAATTTACTGCACCCTGGCTCTGGAATTCCCACAGCCCGGACATGGGAGCGGCAATGGAACAGTGCTGGGGCAAAGAGAACACAGGGATTTATATCCTGAGCTCAGGGAACACAGGGATTTCCATCCTCAGCTCAAGGAACACAAGGATTTATATCCTGAGCTCAGGGAACACAGGGATTTCCATCCTCAGCTCGAGGAACACAGGGATTTATATCCTCAGCTCAAGGAACACAGGGATTTCCATGCTCAGCTCAGGGAACACAGGGATTTCCATCCTCAGCTCGAGGAACACAGGGATTTATATCCTCAGCTAAGGGAACACAGGGATTTATATCCTCAGCTCAGGGAACACAGGGATTTATATCCTCAGCTAAGGGAACACAGGGATTTCCATCCTCAGCTCAGGGAACACAGGGATTTCCATCCTCAGCTCGAGGAACACAGGGATTTATATCCTCAGCTAAGGGAACACAGGGATTTATATCCTCAGCTCAGGGAACACAGGGATTTCCATCCTCAGCTCAAGGAACACAGGGATTTCCATCCTCAGCTCAAGGAACACAGGGATTTCCATGCTCAGCTCAGGGAACACAGGGATTTATATCCTCAGCTCAGGGAACACAGGGATTTCCATCCTCAGCTCGAGGAACACAGGGATTTCCATCCTCAGCAAAGGGAACACAGGGATTTCCATCCTCAGCTCAAGGAACACAGGGATTTATATCCTCAGCTCGAGGAACACAGGGATTTATATCCTCAGCTCAGGGAACACAGGGATTTATATCCTCAGCTAAAGGAACACAGGGATTTATATCCTGAGCTCAGGGAACACAGGGATTTCCATGCTCAGCTCAGGGAACACAGGGATTTCCATCCTCAGCTCATTCCTGAGGGACACAAGGGCAGCAAGGGGAAGGGAAAGGCAAAACCAGCAGGAGGAGAAGAAATGGGCTGGGAAAGGGAGAAAAGGGGGAAAATTATCAGAGGGGGGGAAGTGGAAAGGAGCTTTTGGGGTTTGGAAGGAATGAGCTCAGGGCTGGCAGTGCTGGAATTGCAGCAGAGCAGCCCAGGATTGTCCAGCTCGGAGCCTTGGGAGCCACTCCTGGCCAGTCCTGCTCCAAGGGGCAGCTGCTGCCAGGTTATTGGGGTTTTTTGGGAATTGCAGCTGCTCTGGGCTGGGGGGAGCTCGGGATGTGTGGGGTGTCTCAGAATGGGTGGGAATGGTGGCTCTGCCAGGCAGAGCACATGTGGGAGAGCCCAGAAGAGCCCTGGGAAGCCAGAGCTGGGCTGAACTGGGCTCCTCCAAGACCAATTCTGGATGGAAGCCTCGGTCCCGAGGTGGGATGAGAGGCCCCTTCCCCTCCTGGAGCACCAGCTTTGCTTCCAGAGCTTTCCAGGGCCCAGGGGGAGCCTCTGCTCATCTTCCATCCCTGATTTTGGCTGGCACCAAACCCTGCCCAGCTCCAAGTCCCTGTGCAGTGGGAATGTTCCTCAGTCAGGAGAGCAGAGATTCCATCCTGCCCAAAACCCCTCTGAGGGAAATTTGAGGACACCAGAAGTGGAGATCAGAGCATCATCCCTGTCTGGACA
Source organism: Rhabdornis inornatus (assembly GCA_013397075.1). Taxonomy (NCBI): domain Eukaryota; kingdom Metazoa; phylum Chordata; class Aves; order Passeriformes; family Rhabdornithidae; genus Rhabdornis; species Rhabdornis inornatus. The sequence continues at coordinate 785,395 of VWZS01005826.1, read as the reverse complement.
CTTAAGCCTGGCCTAAAAGTGAAGCTTGGGGCAGGTTTTATCAACTTGCAGTAGGACACAGCCCTTCTGTCCCTGGAAGGGGCCATTCCCAGGAATCCAATCCCTTTATCTTCGTCCCTGTGTTTTTTTGGGATGAAGGGCCATTCCTCCTGGTGCCCCAGCACGGCTTGGTGTTAAAATTCCCTTTTCCCAGAGTGTTTTAGGGTTACAATTCCCAGCACTGACCTGGGACACAGAAGATTCCTGACCAGGCCAGTGGCTGATTTGGGGACAAATATTCCTTAAGAAATCGTGCTGGGACTTTACTGGAGGAGCCTGCACCACCCCTTCCCCTCCTGGGACTCCGCTCTGCCATTCCCTAAGGGATGCGGGATTCTGCTTCCCTCTGGATCCTTCCCCCTTGGGGATCATGGAATCACGGAATGCTTAGAGTTGGAAGGGACCTTAAATCCCACCCAGTGCCACCCCTGCCACAGACAGGGACACCTCCCACTGTCCCAGGCTGCTCCCAGCCCCAATGTCCAGCCTGGCCTTGGGCACTGCCAGGGATCCAGGGGCAGCCACAGCTGCTCTGGGAATCTCTTCCAGGACCTCCCCACCCTCTGGACGTCCTGCTCCAGCACCTGCCAGGGCCTGGGAATGCTGAAACCCCTGGAATTTGAAACAGTCCTGAAGGGTTTGGGCAGAGGGACAGCTCTGAGCACTGAATGGGGTGGCCTGGATCAGTGGCAGCACTTCCCAAATCCTGGAATGAGCTCCCACAGATGCTGGCATGGACTGGGGGGACAGTGACCTTTGGGGCTGTCCCTGTATGTGCCTGGAGTGGCTTTGGTGGCATCTGTGCCTTTCCCAAGGCTAGGGAAATGTCCCCTGGAAGGATCCTGGATCCCCGGGTGATGGATCAGCAACAAAAACTCCAGCCATGAATATTTCAGGCCTGGTGAAAAATTCATCAGGAGCTGGGAATATTCCAGAGGTGGGATGGGCCAGAAGCCTGCCAGCCTCAGCCGTGTCCCTGTCCCCTGTCCCTGTCCCTGCCAGCCTCATCCCCTCACTCCCTGCCTTTGTGCCAAAGGCATTCCTAAGGAATTCCCAATATTGGCAATATCAGCTCTTCCCTGAACCCTCCTGCCCTGCTGCTCATGGCCCCAGCCCGGCTCCAGGAGCGTTTTGGGGGTGATGTGGGATCCTCTGCTCTCCCCAGATTCGTCCTCTCACAACCTGTGACAACAGAAATGTCCCTGAGAAATGGCTGGAAATGCCTGGGAATGACAGGTGGCAGCTGGCCAGGAGGGCTGGAAAAGTGAGCCAGGAACACCGGAGGGTTGGGAATTTTGGCAACTTCTCCCAGGCTTAAGCCCCAGCTTCCCTGGCTGAGGATTTGTCTCAGAAACCCCAAATTCAGTTTGGGGCGGCAGTGGAGTCACTTAAAAGCAGCTGAGGACACCAGAGCACCAGCACTGACCCTGCGTGCTTGGAGAGCGGAATTTTGGGATATTTCCATGGAAATGTTGCAGCTTTAGCCACCCCACGCTCCCTGTTTGCTCTCCAGGAGCTCCAGAGTGGTTTGGAATGTTGGTTTTTCCCATCCTCAGGGTGTTTGGAGAGTGGAATTTTTGGATCTTCCCATGGAAATGTCGCAGCTTTGGCCACCCCAGGCTCCCTGTTTGCTCTCCAGGAGCTCCAGATTGGTTAGGCTGGGTTTGGAATGTTGGTTTTTCCCCTGGGTGCTCCCAATGCCCAGCTGGCAGCATCCTGCTCCTCCTGGAGCTGAATCCCTGCAGGATCCCACGTTTTTGGGATCTGCAGGGTGCCGCTGCCTCCGGGAAGGAGCTGAGGGATGATGGGGAGCAGATGGGACTGGGAAGAACCTGAACCCACTTCCTGTTCATTTTCCTGCTTCCAGGAAATCTGTGGATCCACTCCACCACCTCTGGGTGGGATCTGGGGTCGGCTTCTCCCAGAAAACCAGCGAGAGGATAAAAGGAACGGCCTCAGCTCAGGCTGGGCCAGGGCAGGCTCAGGGTGGACAGCAGCAGGAATTTCCCCATGGAAAGGGTGGGCAGGGATTGGAACTTCCCAGGGAGCTTTGGAGTGCCCATCCCTGGAGGTGTCCCAGGAATTCCTGGATTCCTGGCACTCAGAGCTCTGCTGAGGATCGGGCTCAGCTCGGACTCGATGACCTTGGGAGGCTTTTCCCACCTCAGCGATTCTGGGATTCAAATCCAGGCTGGGATGTGGCAGCGGGGATGGAGCAGGATCCTGAGCCCGGAGCGGTCCCGAATTCCATCTCCCAGCTTCTCCCAGCTTCTCCCAGCTTCTCCCAGCTTCTCCCAGCCCCGGATCCCGGGCACAGCTCCCAGGTGAAGAGCTCCACCTGCTGACATCCCTGCCGGCATCCCGGGCTTCGGGCACGGCCGCTCCCCGCACTGCCTTTGTTTGTTTGCCGGGGATTTTTTTGGGAATCTGCGGATTCTGGCGGCTCCAGAGGAAGGAGCCGCTCTGCGCCAGGCACCAGGACCCCCCTCGGCTCCTGGGAATCGCACGAATCCCTTTCCATGCCTGTCTGAGCAGGATGTCGTGGCCCAATACTCGCTGGAGCATGAACTGGTCCATCAGTGATTTTGGGATTCAAATATCCAACGTTATCCCTCAACATTTTATTGGGAAACTGTTCAAAACGCCATAGGGAAGTGGGGAATTGTGGCTGCCTGGATGTGAAGCCAGCCATGGATTTTTGTCCCAGCATCAAATGATTGTCCTTTGTCACCGTGGCTGCTGGGCTCTGCTGGAGCGTGGCTTTTCCAGGAGCGAGCTCTCCCGGAGCTCTGGATCCAGGATATTTCAGTGTGGATGAGCTGATGGAAAGCAGCCGTGAAAGGAAGAGCGTGGCTGATGAGCCAGAGTGGGAATTTGCTGTTCCTGAATTAATCACGGCAGGAGATGAGGCAGATGCAGGAATTGTCTCCCCCCCAGAGCACTTGCATGGAAAATCCTCCAAGATTCCCTCTGTGACTCTTCCTCCCCTCCTGCCCTTCCCTGGCTCTGCCTGTGCTGTCCCCGTGTCTGCTTTTCCTCTTTCCAGACATGTTTTGGGATTTGTTTTGCTCTTATTCCAAAACTTCCCCTCTGAATTCCCGCCTGGAGCTCTGAGGTTGTTCCAGCACTGCCCTGATGTTTTGGAAAGCATCTGGGACATGTTTTGGGACATTCCCACAGCATCCTGCTGCTCTGGGGGACATCCTGGAGGTCCAGGGGAACCAGTTCCTCCTCTGCCAGCTCCTCCTGGATGGATGGAGCACATGGAAAACCTTCCTGCCCAGCAGCACTGATGGGCTCCTGCCCCACTCCTGCTGGCCCAGGGATCAGGGAGCCCTTCCCAGTCCCAGGTCAGGGTGCCAGGGGTTGGTGGCACCCGAAATCCATGGAAAAAATGGTTCCTGCCTGGAATGGGCAGTGCTGGGAAGGCGGGATGGACATTGGCCAAGCTGGAATCAGCTTCCCAAGGGTTGGAAATTATCTGGAAGAGAGAGGGGCAGGTGAAGGAAGGGTTGTTCTAGCTGCCACCAGGCACTGGGAAGCACTGGGAGGCACTGGGATGTACTGGAATGCAGTGGGATATATTGGGGTGCACTGGGAGGCACTAGGATGCACTGGGATGTACTGGGATGCACTGGGGTGCGCTGGTATTTACTGGGATGTACTGGGATGGCCGTTCTGCCGTTCCTGGAGCTGGGACAATCCTGCATTCCCACCCCGACCCTCCTCCCCCGGCAGGGACAGAGCTGCAGGAAATCCCCGCTGTTCCCTTTTCAGCTCCAGCAGACCTTTCCCGTCAGGGTTTGCTCCATTTCATTTTCCAGGAGTTTCAGGGAACATTTCAAATCCCAAGGAAATCCATTCCTTTTTAATTTGCCTGCTGGGCTTTTTTCTCCCCTGATTGACCTAAATTCAGTTTCCTCTTCACAAATTCAGTTTCCTCATCACCCCTTGCCCCAGATTTTTATTTTCTTTGCATGGCAAGAAGCCAAAAGAGAGAGGAAAAAAAAAGGAAGTGGAAGGAAAAAAAAAAAAGAACGAGGAGAGATCTCCACAAAGCTCCATTTGTTGAATTTCCTGGAGGAGCTTGATCCAAGCTCTCCTGCTTTTTATTCCCACAGAATCCAGGTGTGCTTTTCCCTGCTGGCCTAATTGGCTCCTAATTGGATCCATCAGGATTGTGCACGGGAGCGTGGCAGAGGAGATGGGAGGTCAGAAACGGCTTAAAAATCCAATTGAAAATCATGGAATGCCCTGAGGTGGGAGGGATCCACAGGGATCATCAATTCCAGTTCCTGGGCTTTTGATTGGATCCATCGGGGTCATGGATGGGAGTGCTACTGAGGAGATGGGAGGTGGGGAATGGCCTAAAAGTCCAGTTGTAAATTCATGGAATATTCTGAGCTGGACAGGATCCACAGGGATCATTGATTCCAACTCCTTCCTTGCACAGAACACACCAAAATTTGGATCAGCAGAGCCATTGGGGTCGTGGATGGGAGGTGAGAAATGGCTGAAAAATCCAATCATAAAATTGTGGAATATCCTGAGAGGGAAGGGATCCACAGGGATCATCGAGTCCAACTCCTTTCCTGCACAGAACATCCCAAAATTTCCATCTGCAGTAATGGAGCCTGCAGATTCTGTAAGGGAAACCTGTCAGAGAATGTTCTGCTTTTGTGGGATGTAGGATGCAGATTGCCCACTGTAAATCCTGGAATGATGTACAGTGGAATTCCCTGGAATCCCATCACATCCCTGGAATGAATCCACTGTGGCTTGGGTGGAATCAGCCCTGCTGGCACAGGAGTTGTCATTCCATGTCAAAATTCCCAATGTTTCTGAAGGATTTGAGGGGAATGGGACCAAAAGAGCCCCATGGGGACCTCCTTGTCCCACACCACAGGGGTTTAATTCATTTTTCTCTCCTGTGACCCAGAGCTCGACCTGCAGCTCAGCTGAACCTGGCTTGGCGCTGTTGTCACCCCTGGGCAGGTCTGACCTTGGGGCAGCTGCTGAGCCCTGGTGGCTCCGAGAGCCTGAATTTTGGAGATGTGAAGCAGTAAAGGGGGGCTGTGCCTGGGGACCCCAGGCTGGAGCAAATCCTGCTGGAGAGCCAGGCTGGATCCAAGAACAGCCAGGTCACATCTGCCATGGGGCAGGGTCACCTCTGAGCATCCCAGCCCAGACCTGGGACCCCAGTTTGGGCCCTGTCCCCATCTGGGGCAGCTCCAGCTTGGCTGGAGGTGATTCCCTCCTCCTGGAGCATCTCTGGCATCGCCTTCTGCAGGATCTCAGGGAAGCACTGCCCTCTCCCTCCATCTGTCCCTCATTTTCTCCCTCCCTTTCTCCTTCTCTCCCCTCTTCCTTCCTTCCTTGCTTCTCTCCTTCTATTTCTCTCTCTCTCCTTCCCTCCCTTTCTCCTTCTCTGCCTTTCTTTCTTCCTTTCCTCCTTCTCTCCCTTCCTCCCTCTCTTTTTCCCTCCCTCCTTCCCTCCCTTTCTCCTTCTCTCTCCCTCTCTCTCCCTTTTTCCNTTCTATCTTTTCAGCTCCATTCCTCTCTTTTCCTTGTTTCTTTTTCTCCCTCTCTCCCTCCCTTTCTCCTTCCCAGCCCCCGCGGCCTCGCAGTTCCCGGCAGGGTGGGAATGTGGGGCTGGATCGATGGAGAGCCGGGAACTCCCCCAGCCCTTCCCGAGGCACCGAATCCAAGGGCAGGTGACAACCGGGGGGTCATGGAAGGGCCGGGCTGTGAACGCCCTGCCTGGGGCTGTCTGCGGGGATTTTCCCGGAGTAAAGCACAGCTCATCCGGGGAATTCTCCTTTTGCCAGGCCGAGTTTCCATTTCCACGCCTTGACCTTTCAGCGGAGCGAGCTCTGCTGCTGCAGACCCCGGGCCGGGCTNTTATTTATTAATTTTATTTATTATTTTATTAAATGGATTGTCCGTTTCCCCCCTTGGAATTGCCTCCCAGGAAGGGCAGGTTGGACAGGCTGTAGCTGATTCCCTGTGTTAAGAATTCAAAAAAAAGTGTGGATGTGGCAATTTTTGAGGGATTTTCCAGCCTTAATGGCCCCGATTCTTTGTGCCTCAGTTTCCCCATCCGAGGTGAGAGGAGCATCACGAACCCAAGGAGGATCTGAGAGGATCCATGGTGTCACTGGAAAAGGAAAGAGATTCTTCCCAGTTTTCCCAGTGATGGGAATTGCTCTCAGTTCATCCTGGACGGGTTTTGGGTGCAGCACCCGGCCAGGTTTGAGCTCTGGGAGCTGCAGGGAAGGGATTCCCCCAGCAGGGAGGGAAGGAAAATGTTGGGATTCCCAGGATAAGGCAATGTGGGACCCCAGCTCCTGCAGCTCCTTCCCTGCTGCCCTCCACGGGGGGTTTGGGACAGATCCCGGCTCTGGGAATGCCCCAGCCCGGGGCTGGCAGGGTCCATGGGCTGTGTGTTTTTTGGGGTAAATCCAGGGAAGATTTGCCCTCTCCAGCCCCATTCTGCTCTCCCTTGTTCCCAGGCACAGCTGGAGCATTCCTGGTGATGCTGGCAGGGAATGTGGCAGG
>VWZS01005826.1:765582-778407 GCA_013397075.1 Rhabdornis inornatus | reverse complement strand
TTATTTATTATTATAAATTATTTATTAATTTTATTTATTATTTTATTAAATGGATTGTCCGTTTCCCCCCTTGGAATTGCCTCCCAGGAAGGGCAGGTTGGACAGGCTGTAGCTGATTCCCTGTGTTAAGAATTCAAAAAAAAGTGTGGATGTGGCAATTTTTGAGGGATTTTCCAGCCTTAATGGCCCCGATTCTTTGTGCCTCAGTTTCCCCATCCGAGGTGAGAGGAGCATCACGAACCCAAGGAGGATCTGAGAGGATCCATGGTGTCACTGGAAAAGGAAAGAGATTCTTCCCAGTTTTCCCAGTGATGGGAATTGCTCTCAGTTCATCCTGGACGGGTTTTGGGTGCAGCACCCGGCCAGGTTTGAGCTCTGGGAGCTGCAGGGAAGGGATTCCCCCAGCAGGGAGGGAAGGAAAATGTTGGGATTCCCAGGATAAGGCAATGTGGGACCCCAGCTCCTGCAGCTCCTTCCCTGCTGCCCTCCACGGGGGGTTTGGGACAGATCCCGGCTCTGGGAATGCCCCAGCCCGGGGCTGGCAGGGTCCATGGGCTGTGTGTTTTTTGGGGTAAATCCAGGGAAGATTTGCCCTCTCCAGCCCCATTCTGCTCTCCCTTGTTCCCAGGCACAGCTGGAGCATTCCTGGTGATGCTGGCAGGGAATGTGGCAGGGAGAAGGGACAGGGATGAGTTTTCCATCCCTCTCCAGCCAGGGATGGAGAAATGCTCCAAAGCGTCCTGCTCTGTCTCGTCTGGAAGGAATCCCCAGCCCCACTCCTCACCTCCAAATCCTCCCTTCCCTTCCTCCTTTAACTGCTCTGTCAGCATTCCCAGTGCCGCTGGGGTGGCTCAGGGAAATCCTGAATTCCCAAGTGTCTTCCAGGCTGCTGGGATAGCAGCAGGGCTTTGCAGGGGAAAAAATGAGGTAGGAGAAGGGAGAAAGGACAGAGCATAAATATTCTAATGGATTCAGGATGTGTGTCCAAGCTGGAGCAAGTTGCAGGGAAAATCCTGGCTGCTGCCCTTCCCTGACTTCCCATTTTCCTGGCTTTGTCCCACCCAGAATCAGCTGGAGGACACTGGAGGAGAGGGGAGTGACTAGGCTGGAAAGCAAACGGAGAGAGACAGAGCTTCAAAGGGGCTGGGAATTCAAACCTCCCCGCAAAGGGATTTTCCTGCTTTTCCTTCTCTCTCCTGGCTCCTTGTCCTGCCCTTTCCACTCACATCCTGGGCCTGTGCCCACAGGGAATGGTTTGGGTTGGAGGGACCTGAAATCCCATCCAGTGCCATGGCAGGGACACCTCCCACTGTCCCAGGTGCTCCCAACCCCAATGTCCAGCCTGGCCTTGGACGCTGCCAGGGATCCAGGGGCAGCCACAGCTGCTCTGGGAATTCCATCCCAGCCCTTCCCCAAGGTCTTGGGGAAGGATTTATCCTAAATACCTTCATCCTAATTCTCACAGGGGGGGAATTTACCCCTAACATCTTCATCCTAATCCTCACAGGGGTGGAATTTATTCCGAACAAACCCGCAATTAGCGCTCGGCAGATCAGCGCAGCCATTTCTACTTCGGCTCCGATTTTCCCTTCCCTCTTCCCTCCCCTCCAATTACAGAATTAGAGGCAGAGAAAAGCAGGGGTGGCCCTTGGGCTGATTGCTGCTGGAGGTGCCCGCGCGGGGGAGGGGGGTAATTAATGCTAATTAATGCCTGACGTTCCCAGCTCGCTTCATCTCCCACGTGCAGCCGGAGCATCGCTCCCTGCATTCCTAAGCCTGGGAAAATTCACCTGTTGACAACTGAATTTTTTACATGTTTGGAACCACCTGATTCACCCCCAAATCTGCCAGGAGCTGCGGAGAGGAGCTGCTGGAATTTCAGCCTCTGAAGGGCTCCAGGCTGCCCAAAAATGATGAATCTCGAATATCTTCATCCTAATTCTCACAGGGGGAATTTATCCCCAAATATCTTCATCCTAATTCTCGAATGCTCCAATCCAGCCCTGATCTGTCTCCTCTTTGTGTCTCTGCCCTCCTGAGCTCGATTCCTGTCCCTCACCCTTCCCTGCTGCCCATCCAACTCCCTGCCATCAGCTTGAGCTGTCTTCAAATGGATACTCATACTTTAAATCCTATTTTTTTGAGGTTTGGGATCTTCCTGGGATTATTTTGAACAGCTACAGTGAGGAAAAGCTCTGGGGAGGAGCAGGAATGAGAAGCGTGAGGTTGGTCAGGGGCTGCATCCCTGCCCTTCGGCCTTCCCTGCTGCCCATCCAGCTCCCTGCCACTGCCTCAAGCTGTCTCCAAAGGGATGCTCATCCTTTAAATCCTATTTTTTGGAGGTTTGGGATCTTCCTTTCAGCGCTCCTCTGAATCTCTGAGCCCTGCAAGAGGCTGGGATTAACAGGCACTGAAATAAAGGAGGAGGAACACCCACAAACAAAATCAAAGGCAGCACGGGGCTCTGCTGGTTTGTTTTGACAGGTCTGGCTGAAGTTTAATTATTCACAGCACTTCAGAGAGCAGCACGAGCAGGCTGTCACACGTTTTGTGTCTGTCACACGTTCTGTGTCACACACTTTGTAGCAGTAATGGAGCCTCGAGAGCAGCACCTCAGTGATGGCTCTGAAATCCCAGGGAACGGCGAGGGGGAGGCTATGGGGTTGTGAGGCAGGAACCACGTGGGATTTAGGGAATATTGGCATCCACACAGGACTGGAGAGCTTCTGTGGGTGGTTTTGGGGTGGGAGGTGGGGATGAACCTCTGAGGAACCTGGGACTCACTGGAGATGTTGGGATGAGCAGCCCTTGTGTGGTTAGGCCTGACTTTAAAGAGCCCAGCATCTCTAGGATTTGGTTTAGGGAGCCCCCAGCTCTTTCCTTGGCCAGCTCCAGTAGTAAACCTAGCTGGCTTGAAGTTGAAATATTCCATTCCTTGGAGCTGGGGCTCTTGGGCACCTTTGCAGCCCTGATTCAAGAGAGATCTTGGTATGTAAGAAAAAAAACCCTTACATATGGAAATATTTATACAAAGGATGGTTTTGAGGTTGTTTTGGGAATAGAGTTGCTGAAAGCACCTGGAATTCTCAGTTTCAGCACAGGACATCACTCCCTGCTGGGCTCAGATAAAATCCCAGCTCAGCAGGAGCTGCTCTTGGCTTTGCATGGAACAATTGATGTGTCCTTGCAAGAAAAGCTCTGCTTTCACCCCATAAACAAACTGCAATCCTGCCCAAAGGCGAATTCCCACTGCTGCCATTCCCTCAGGGAACAAAGCAACCCCTGCCAGCCTTTTCCAGCCTTTGGCTCAGGCAGGAGCAGCTACTGCCAGCCAGGAAAAGCTGCACAGGGGAGTTTGCTCCTGTTTAACGGGGCCTCATTGAGATCTCTGGGATCTCCAAGGGTTTCTCCAGCCCTAAAAACACCAGGAGAGCTTCAGGTCACCCTGAGAGGAACTTTGGGTGCTCAGATCCATGGATTCTGCGTGGCATGGGATGGGGGCAGAGGGATTTGGGAATCTCTGCTTCCTCTACAGGGAAGAGGCAGCAAAATGAAACATTGCTTGTCTGGAGGCAGCTTTGGGGTGAATAAATCAGCAGCTCTCCTGCCAGGCTAAATTCTCTTCCACGTACCCACTGATGATGGATTTTAGGGGCTGTTTCCAGCCATCCTCTGGTTCCTGCCCAAAAAACACATTGGCCTCTCTTTCCTGATGGGAAAGAGGCACAGGCAGGTCCTGGAAGTGTGGAAGGGGATGTGGGGGAAGGGATGTAGGGAAGGGGATATGTGGATGTGGGGAAGGGGATGAGGGGAAGGGGATGTGGGAAATGGGATGTGGGGAAGAGGATGTGGGAAATGGGATGTGTGGAATGGGAAGGGGATGAGAGGAAGGAGATGCTGGGAAGATGTGTTCCCAACATCCTGCAGTGACCCTGGATGTGCTGCCAGGTTGGTTTTCCCTGCAGGCTGAACTCACATGGAGGGACAGCCATGTTTTGCCTCCGTATTTTCAGCCCAAATTTGTGCTGGGCTGCAACAAAAATCCTCCATGGTTTTCCAGCCTGGTTCATCCCTGTGGGGAGCAGCCCCTGGTGCAGTGATCCTACAAATCTCCAGTTCTCTGCTCATTGGGAACCTTTCCTGGAAGGACATGGAATTTTTTTCTGAGTGTCTGGTGGGGCTGGAAAAATCCTCCTTGGACAAATCCTCTTGCCCCAGTGAGCTCCAACACCCCCAAATCTGTTTCCTCAGGGCCACCAATGTTAAATTAACCCTTTTATGCTGCTGGGTGGGGAATTTTTGGGGCAGAAGCTTGGCAGAGGAATTCCTGAGCTTTGTTAAAGCTTTAAGGAGCTTTGAGCTGCCTGGATGAGCAGCCTGGAGCGTGAGGAGCAGGCAGGGATGGGCACTGCCAGCTGGGCTTGGGCACCACCAGCCAGCACTTGACCTTTTCCTGCTCTTCCACCCCTCTGGGACAAAACCGGCTGGAGACGGAGCTGGGACCTCAGGGAAAATGGAAACCTTGGCAGCTGTGGTGGCTCTGGGAGAGCTGCAGGGCTGGGACGTTGGGATTTCACCTCCTCTCCCTGTTCTTGTCAATAATTCCTTGTCCTGGGTGGGTTTTGCTCCGGGAAGGGGATGTTGGGATGTTGGCAGGGGACTTTGTGACCCTTTTCCCTGCAAAGTGAGCATTGAAAGGAGCTGGGATTGGGGCTGGGAGCTGAACAAGGGGCTGTTGTTCCCAGGCCATTCCCAGCACAAGAACAAAGTTCAAACAAACAACAGGAGACTGTTCCTGGTGCTTTTCCACTGGAACTCCTCAGCCCGGGATGGTGCAGGGCTGGAAATCCCTAAGAGTTCCAAACCAACCCCAAAAGGTGCTGGGGAAAACCTCGAGAGCCCAAGAATGGAAGTGCCACTGCTGCCTTAAAACATCTCCCAACTGCTGGGGGTTGGAATTTTAGAGTCAGAGAATCCTGGAATGGTTTGGGTTGGAAGGGACCTTAAAGCTGGGGTCCTGCTCCATCATTCCAGGGGCTCCTGCTCCATCATTCCAGGGGTTCCTGCTCCATCATCCCAAGGGGATCCCATTCCATCATTCCAGGGGCTCCTGCTCCATCATTCCAGGGGTTCCTGCTCCATCATTCCAGGGGCTCCTGCTCCATCATCCCAAGGGGATCCCGTTCCATCATTCCAGGGGCTCCTGCTCCATCATTCCAGGGGCTCCTGCTCCACTATCCCAAGGGATTCTGATGGGTTTGTGTGCTGTTATCCCAAAGCTCCTGCTGGGGTCCTGCTCCTTCATCCCAAGGAGATCCTGCTCCATCATTTCAGGGGTTCCTGCTGCTTCACCCCAAGGCAATTCTGCTCCATCATCCCAAGGGGATTCTTCTGGCTTCCTACTCCTTCATCCCAAGGGGATCCTGCTCCATCATTCCAGGGGGTTCCAGCTCCATCATCCCAAGGGGATTCTTCTGGCTTCCTACTCCTTCATCCCAAGGGGATCCTGCTCCATCATTCCAGGGGGTTCCAGCTCCATCATCCCAAGGGGATTCTGCTGAGTTCCTGCTCCGTCATTCCAGGGGTTCCTGTTCCATCATACCAGGGATTCCTTCTTTATCATCCCAAAGGAATTCTGCTGGGGTCCTGCTCCACCATCCCAGGGTTCCCAAAAAGCTCCTTTTTCTGGGTATTTTCTGGAGTTCAGGCACAGAGTGGAATCTCTGTTGTATTCTGTGGGATGGCTCCCAGAAAATCTCATTTTCTGTTCGTTTATTGAATTAAAGGAGGTTGGAATGCTCTCCTGGCCCTCCTGCCATTCCTGCAGGATAATGGGAACACATTTGGAGCAGTGATTTATCTGAGCAGAAAACCTTAATGTGCTGGGATGTGGCACTTGGAGTCCAGGAGCGTCCTGTCCATTAAGCTGGAACTCAATTAGCCAAGAAAATGGAGCCTAATGAGGATCTGGGGCTGCAGGGAGCACTGGCAGAAAATCATCCTCATTCCCAGGATCTCAGGGCTCTGTCCTGCTTTTCCAGCATCAAGGAGGATCTGTTGTGACACAGGAAGGGGGGTGGTTTGAAACCCAAGGAGGTTTGGTTTAAACTGGGTGCAAGGAGACATTTTTAATGATTTTTAAATTATTTTTAATTTTTAATTTTTTGGGTGTAAAACACTAGCACAGGTTCCCAGAGGAGCTGGGAGCTTCCCAAGATCCCATCCAGCCCTGCCCTCTGGCAGTGGAAGCCATTCCCTGTGTCCTGTCCCTCCATGCCTTGTCCCAAATCCCTCTCCAGCTCTCCTGGAGCCCCTTTAGGAAAAAACCCCAATCCTGGGCTATCAGTGGGGATAGACCCCAGCTCCATACACAGCCTGTCCTGCTGGAACCATTCCCAAATCCCTCCAGCCCGCGTTTTTCTCTGTTTTTTTCCTGCTTTTCCGTCTCCAGATCCTGCTTAACGCCCTTGGTTCATACACCTTTTTTTTTTCACCTTTATTTCGATGCTTCTGGCAGCTCCGCGGTGCTCCTGTGGCCCAGTTGTCAAAAAACCCTTCCCAATAAATTCTGTTTGAGTTCCAGAGGAGTCCATTCCTTGCACCCAATTTGCTGCCTCCTGTCAGAGCTCCTGCAAGGTTCCATTAAATTCGAAATGGAAAACGATTCAGAGAACAATGACAGTTTGTGCCTTTGAAAAAGAGAGGTTTGGCTGCAAAGGTATTGTTCCCAGGGAATAAAGAGAATTCAGGAATGGTTTGGGTTGAGAGGGATCCTAAATCCCATCCTGTGCCACCCCCAGGGACACCTCCCACTGTCCCAGGCTGCTCCCAGCCCCAATGTCCAGCCTGGCCTTGGACACTGCCAGGGATCCAGGGGCAGCCACAGCTGCTCTGGGAATTCCGTGCCAGCCCCTGCCCACCCTGCCAGGGAACAATTCCTTCCCAAGATCCCATCTAATCCAAACCTCTTCTCCTATCCTTGCATTCCTTTGTACTTGAAATAAATTTGGGACTGGTTTCAGAAGGAGAAAAGTTTCAGTGAGGAGCTCTCAGAGCTCTCCTCCTCCTCCTGTATCCTTGCCCAGGAGCTGGAGCAGGGATAAAGAGCCTGGAATTGGGAGCTGGGACCTCCCCACCCTTCCCCAGCAGTTAAAGGTGTCAGAAAAGGGGATAATTCCAACTTCTGCTGATTTCCACTTTAGATCCATCACAATACCTCCCCAGGAGTGCGGGTGGGATCTGGTCACCCCCAGGCTCTGGGAATCTGTAGCTCTTACTGCTGGATTCAGGAATTGTTTGTGGCAGGAAATCTTCCATCCTCTCATCCCACACCCCTGGTAGAGGGAAGATCCTCCAGAGGAGTTCTCTCCATGGATATTCCCTTTTTTCCCCTCAGAAACACTGCTGCTTTCCAGCAATCACCCCCCACGCTGGCATTTTGCAAGTCAGGCTCCATAAAACATCCCCAGCGTTTCTGTGGGTTGTGTTCCCTCATCTCTGCTTTTCCTGCCACCACAACTCTTCTTTTTGGGACAATTGCATCCCATTCCTGCCTCCCAGGGAGGGCATCCTTGCCTTTAATCTCCAGGGCATCCCGCTGGAAAGGTCTCTGCTGCAGGGACACAAAGAGACCAGCTCTGCAAAGTGGCTGAAAGGGCTCTTTGTTCTCCCTCTGGCTGGGGCTGCTGCGCCATTTCCAGCCCACTTCAAATCTCCTTTTTATTTTTTTTTTTCCTTGGACTTCAGTCATTTCAGCCATTCCCAGCTCCTTGCAGGAACTCTTCAGAGTGGGGGAAGTTTTCAGGCTGATTTTCACCCAGGAGCCCTCCAGGCATTGGCTACAGTGAGCTCTGGCCTGTTGGAGTCTGAAAAACAGAGTTCCTCAGAGAGAGATCAAAATGCAGGGTTTCAATTAAAGCTTTTAGAGAAATTAAAGTATATTAAGCCACTCAAACATGAAATAGAGGTGTAAGTTTAAGTTTTAGATAAGTAAGTAAGCAAGTTTAAGTTAGTAAGGATATGTTTTTAAGTGCCTTAAAAAGTAAAAGCCCAGTATAGAAGACAAATCTTAAAAACAAGTTTCAGTGAGAGCTCCAAAACATAGTTTTAGACATAATAAAAATATAGTAAGAATAGTGCTTACATTTTTCAGATAGAACAGATAAGGCTATAAGCACAGATTACACATAAACTTTCGTATCAAAAAATGAGAATTCTAATAGGTTTAGAAGAAATGCTTCAGATTTGTGGTTTTAGCTCATTGGGTAATTTGTAAATAAGAATCTGTGTATTGGAGCAAGAGCTCTCACCTCTCTCTCTTCTTCCACCATCATCATCATCATCACTACCACCCCACGAAGAAGAAGAAGAGGAAGAGAAAGAAGAAAAGAAGAGAAGACCAGGGAGCACCTGCCTCTCGAGACTCTGCACCAGGCCACAGCCTCTGCCTCTGCTCAGGACTCTGTGCTAGAACTCAATTAGCCAAGAAAATGGAGCCTAATGAGGATCTGGGGCTGCAGGGAGCACTGGCAGAAAATCATCCTCATTCCCAGGATCTCAGGGCTCTGTCCTGCTTTTCCAGCATCAAGGAGGATCTGTTGTGAGCAAGGAGATCAAGGAGGACCTGCTGCACCTCCAGCCTTCCTGGGACCTTGCACCAGGAGCTGATCTAAGTCCAAAGTCTAATCGGGACTTTACTTCTATTTGGGACTCCGTGCCGAAAGCTTTTAGTGTGGACTGGAACACCTGGGACTCTGCCTTTTGAGACTGATGTGCCTTTACAATAAACAACTTTATGGCAACTAAATCAGCAACTTTATAGCAACTAACTGCTCAGCTCTTTTAAAGAGATTTCATTCCCAACACTGGCCCAGCCGTGCTGATTTTTCATCCCCTTGGATTCCTGGGAGAGCTGCAGGACATGGAGTGAGTTCCAGAGGGGTGTCAATAACCCAGATTTTGCTGCTCTCTCCCCTCTACTCGGGTCCCTCAGTAGTGACTGGTGAAGGACTCCCAGGCCAGGATCAAAACCCATCAATTATTTTTGCTCTTTCCTCCTTTCCCTTTGTGTTCCTCAGAATTACGGAATTAGGGCTGGTAAGAAGAGGAGTTGATTCCTGCTAAGCCCTGGGTGTCCTCTTGTACAACATTCTCATGGATTCACAGGGAATTCTGTGCCAAAATCCTGTGAAATGAGCTTGGGGGGTGAGCTGAGCTCTCAAAGAGCTGGGGAGGGGATGGCACCCGGGGATTGTGCCAAGGCCTCTTCCAGGCCAAATTATCCAATATTTTCAGCAATGATCTGCAGGCAAATCACTGCTGATAGCACCAGGATCGGCAGAGCAATCAACAACAAGGAAGATGCTGCAGTCAGAGCAACCTGATGCCCTAAATAATTCAGATTAATTCAAACGAGGTGGAATTGGAATCAAAATAAACCCAAGGTCACTTGTTGAGGAGAAAACAAATGAGGGCCAGGCTTGGAAAATACAAAATTATTTGTGGGAGCACAACAGGGCAGTGAGTCTGGGATGGGAGAGCTGAGCAGGAGCCCCACAGAAAATGGGGCTGAATATTAAATATGAAATATCAAAAAGGGAATTATGGGGTGGGGAACTGACTTTGCCCGTGTCAGGAGCTGGCAGAAAGTCCTCGAATTTGGCGCTGGCATTTTGGAAAGGTGGTCAAACATCCGAGGGGGCAGCGGGAGCCCTGCCAAGGCTGTCAGGAGCAGCAGAGCTGCCTCCTGTGCTCCCTGGTTTTAGCTCATCCCAGGAAGATCAAGAGAGAACTCGATTATTCCACCTAAAAACCACACCAGGGGAAAATAACGAGGTCTAAGGGGCTCTTAAATCATGCAGGGATGGACTGAACGCAGAGCATATATAATAATATATAGAATAACATAATAACATTCCTATTTATATTTATATCTATATTTATATTTACATATTTATTTATAAATTTATATTTTTATGCATTTATATATTTATATATTACATGAATATTATATATAATATAAAATATGTTGTATAATATATTCTATCTATTCTATTCTATTTATGTTCTATAATTTATATTACACACACACACACACACATATATATAAAACATATATATAATAGCATAATAACACAGCAGCCCCATCCTGGCCCTGAGCAGCGACATCCCCTGGTTTTATCTGAGGTTTTGATTCAGGAATGATCCCTGATCAAACCCTGATTTTAACAGGGCCAAAATGGGGAAGAGGGATGGAATAAAACCAGAACAAAAAGGAGTCTTGTCCCTGTGTCCTGTTGGGTTTGGGTCCTGGCCAGGCTGCTGGGCTTGGTTCAGCTCCAAGGTCACACCTTGAGGAACGCAGGGAAATTCAGCTTTAACTGGCTGCTGGTGAAATGTTCCTGCTGCTGTGTGATCCTAAACCCCTGCATCCTGTGTGAGCCGCGTGTGGGGATGGAGGTGGTGGGGAAAAGGGAGACTCCAGCCTGGCTGGGGATCGGGACTCTCCGTAGAATTTATGGAATCCTCGGGGTTTCATATTTAAAGGATTAGAATTTATGGGATTAGATGGGAAAGGGGCTCTGAGGAAACTTAGGGACAGAGTTTTGCACAGGTGTGAGGGCTGTGCTCAGGAATTCCAGGAGAGTCCGTGAGCTGGGGAAGAAACCTGGATTTGGGATTTTGGGATTCCAGTCTGATCTGCACCTCTGAGGTGCCCTTGGAGGGGGTTCCCAGGGCCACATCCCCCTGCTCCAGGTTGGGAGAACCAGCAGGGCCTGGACTGTGCTGCCCCCGCAGTGGGAGAAGCCATGGGCAGATCCTGGAGAATCCCAGCCTGGAACAACTCCGCAGCTTTCCTTGTAACTGCATCCTCCCTGCCCCCATGGCCACAAGAGCTCCAAATCCATGGGATGTGCCTGGAGCTGGGCTGGGGACTGGGAAAGGCACTGGGATTAGTCTGCAGGACTCCAGGAGAGCCTGGACAACAACTGGAAAATCCTGTGGCCTCTTGTCCTGGGTTGCAGTGCAGGATGTGACCAGGGCTGTGTATTCTGTCCCCATCTGTTAAAGCAGCTGGGGCAGTGTTCTTTATCTTTCCCACAGCCCATCCTCCCTCCAGGAGATATCTCCTGTTCATGGGCCATGGAGTCCCAGGGCATGGCTGATCAAATTCCATCATCCCATTGGGAGATGCTCCAGCCAGGGGGAGGAGCCAAGCATTTCCTCCCCAGATCAAATCTGACATTTGCAACATCAGAGCAGCCTTTTCCCACTGGATCCCAGAGGAAAACCAGAGCCTTGCACATCATCCCTGGAGTTTTGGAGGAAAACTGCACCTTCTCCAGGAGCACTGCTCCAACAGAAGCACATCTGTCACTGCAGGAGGATGCAGCCACCATGGAATGGGACTGCACCAACACCCTGCCTGACTGACGGGGGCAGCTTGGATTCTCACTCTGCCTGTGCTTTGGGTTTGTTCTCTGTCATTCTGTATTTCTATTTTAATTTTCCTGGTAAAGAACTGTTATTCCTATTCCCATATCTTTGCCTAAGAGCCCCTTAATTTCAAGGTGATAATAATTTGGAGGGAGGGGGTTTACATTCTGCATTTTAAAAAGAGGCTCCTGCCTTTCTTGGCAGATACCTGTCTTTCCAACCAAGACACCTCTCCAGAGGCTCCCAAGGGTGGCAGGGACACAGCTCCCAGGAGTTCCTGGTGGGATTTAGTCCTTGAGCAAATCATGGAAGCAGAGAATTTAATGTTGGAAAACTCTCAGAGATCATGGATCCAACCATTGCCAGCAACCACAACCCCACAGGACTCACAAGGAGAGGGTTTGACACATAAATCAGAGGGGTTGAGCTGCTCTGTGGGGTCTGAGCGGGATCAGGAATAAGCAGGACCCCACAGGACTCACAGGGAGGCTCTGACACCTCAATCAGAGGAGCTGTGCCCTCCCCAGGCTCAAACCTGGCCACAGAGCCTCACTGCCAGCAGGGATTTGAAATCCGGCCCCAAGCAGGAAAAAAGCCGCTCTAGAACTCAGCCCCACCCCAAAATCCGGGGTTTGGGATGGCTCAGGCGTGGCTGAGTGAAAACATCAGGGCTGGCTGTGCAGTCACCCGCAGAGTGCCCCAGGTGTCCCCAAACACTCCAGAAACCCTGGAGTGGGGAAGCCTGGATCCAGGGAAAGAGCAGAGTCCCAGCAGCTGGCTGGGAAAAGAGGCGTGGAAGGGGGAAAAATAGGAAAAATAGAAGTCAAATCAAAATGGCAGAAATGGCACTGGTGGAGGCTGGAATAGCAACACATTCCAGCCCTGTCCTTCCTCCACTGCTGGGAAACGTGGGGCGACAACCCAAACCCTGCAAACTCACCGGGAAGGGCTGGAATGGCAGAAATTTCCCCCAGTTTTACAGATTCCTGCAGGAATAAACACTTCCTTCGGGGTCAGGCAGCCCTGACACTCACTGTCCATAAAACCCCAGAGAAACTTCACTCTCCTTGTCCTTCCAGGACGGAAGAAGCAGAGCCGAGTATCTCCTGCCTCCAGAGAAATCCCTGGGATTTCAGCTGGCACCAGGACTGAGCTGCAGATTTGGGAATCTTTAATTTCATTAATTAAAAACCCTTTAGAAGCAGACCCAAGCTTGGGGTTGGCAGTGCTTGGACGTTGTCATCTCCGAAGTTTTCCTTTTCCTCAAGGAGTTGGGTTTTGAAATGGAATTTTCATTTCTTCAGGGAACCCGGCCAAGACTGAAAAGCTCGAAAAATAGAGGGTTTGGGATCACACAGGTACAGAGGGTTTAGGATCACACAGGTACGG
>VWZS01005826.1:748730-764166 GCA_013397075.1 Rhabdornis inornatus | reverse complement strand
TCTCTTTCCGTCTCTTTCCATCTCTTTCCATCTCTTTCCATCTCTTTCCTTCTCTTTCCATCTCTTTCCTCTCCCTGGAGACTGCCGGTGTTGGAACAATTCAATTCCGCCCGAGGCACTGACGCGCATCCCGGAGCTGGGAGCGGGGTGTGCGGGTGCCCTGCCACCCTCGGGGACAGGGATTTGTCGCCCTGCTGGGATCCAGTGCTGCCATCAGAGCTGGCTGCGCTTCCAGACACAGCAAATCTCAGCGAGGGATGGATTGCAGAAGTCACGGCTCGTCTGCCACCTCTCCAAGGGACATTCAGGCTGCTCCCCACGAGCACCCCCAGGGGAGTGAGGGAAGGAGCTGGATCCAGGCTGGGAAGGGAAGGTGGAGCAGGAGAGGCTGGGGACGCGTCCCTGTCCCGTGTCCCAGACAGGACAAGGGGAATGTGAGGGCAGGGGCAGAGCAGGACAAACCAGCCTTTGGGGTTTCTGTGCAATTATTTCCCCTCGAGGGGTTTCCTTCCATGCACTTCTCACGGGAATTCCCGCAGCCAGGAGCTCCATGGAGAAGGAAGAGCTGCCTCCCTTGGTCTGCTTCGAACCTGACCCCTAAACCCCACTCTGGAGGAGATGCCATAGGACAAATCCCCATGTCCAGCATTTTCCCTGCAGGGATTAGGAGATGCTCCTGGAGAGGGCTGGCAGAGCTGCACGTGGCTCTTCCTCATCCCATTTAGATTTCATCTCCATTTTATTTGGGCAGGGCTGACCACAGAGCCAGCAGCTTGCCAAATCCTTAAAGCTGGGGTGTTAGTTTTCCAGAGCCGGCTCTGTTCCCTGCTCCAGGTCAGCGAAGCCGGGGCTGGAAAAGGGAGCATCCCGAGGTGGGGTCTGTCACTGCCCCGAGCTTTGGAGCTGCCACTGCCCCACCGTGGCACTCGGAGCATGGAAAAGCTGCTCACCGAGCCAGGGATGAGCCGCCAGGAGAGTTTGGGAGCTGGGAAAAAGAAAAGAGCCCAGGAAGAACAAATTTCCCAGGTAAAGTGTGAGGTTTGAAGGAGGGGTGCAGCAGCAGCTCCTTGTACTCTGTAATTACGAGCAGGGGAACAGAGCTGAGAATGGGAGCTGCTTTCATGCAGCAGGAAAAAAACAAAACAAACCAGAGAATCCAGCGGCCAGAGGCTGGAATTAGCAAAAAAAGAGATGTAGGATGCAGATGAGGCTGGAGATAATGAACAGCCTCGATAATGAGTGAGCGAGGAGGGCCCAGGCTGGGGTTGTGCCTCTCATCCTGTCCCAGGGCAGGGCTGGTCCCCAACCCCTGGGAGCTGAGCTGGGATTCACCCGGAAATGGGAAGATACAGGAAGGTCCAGACCGGGATATTTTCCACCACACAGACTCCAAACTCCCAGTTCAGCTTCACAGGGGGAGCCACATGGGCTCAAACCCTTTTAAAATCAGGGAATCACAGAAGATCCTGAGCTGGGAGGGACCCCCAGGGATCATCGAGCCCTCAGCACCCCAAACCCCGCCCTGTGCCTCAGAGCATTGTCCCAGTGCTCTGTGACTGTGACTCGGGGCTGTCCTGCTCTCAGCAGGCCCCAGTTGCCCCAGCCCTGGAGAGAGGGGACATCAAACTGGGAGTGTCCCAGCCCTGGGACAGAGGGGACATCAAACTGGGAGTGTCCCAGCCCTGGAGAGATGGGATATCAAACTGGGAGTGTCCCAGCCCTGGAGAGATGGGATATCAAACTGGGAGTGCCCCAGCTCTGGAGAGAGGGGACATCAAAGCTGGCAGTGTCCCAGCCCTGGCACTGGTGGCTGTGCTGAGCAGGCTGTGCTGCTGCCAGGGCTGTTCCGTGGGCTGTGTCCCATCCTGGGCTGTGTCCCATCCTGGGCCGTGTCCCACTGCTCTCCCGTGGTTTAAGTGCCAATTTGGAAGATTTTCCCTCAGCTCCTGCCTCGCAGAGATGGTAAATCTGCACGGGGCACCTCGTGCCCCATTAATTTCATGGAGTGCAGCGGGTCAAGGCTGATTTCTTCCCCAGATCAAACATGGGTTTAGGCGTGACTCTGTGTGCTGCTGGCCTGGGGACACCAGGGGTGTTCTAGTGGCTCTGTGCCTGCCTGGCTGCCTGGTTTTATTCCTTAATAAAACCTTTTGGCAGAGCTGCGGCTTCTCGCTGCCTCCCAATTAGGGCTGAGAAGGAGCAGTGCTCGACTCCAACACAGAAGTTTATGGAAGCAGCTGAGAAACGCAGGGAGACCTCCAAGAACAATGAAGGCAGAGCTGCTGGCTGCTAATGAGGAAGAAACGGATTATTTTTAGCTCCCTGAGAAGGTGGAAGGTGACAAAAAACAACAGAAGAACAGAAAAAATCCAGGGGCCAATCCTGGAAGCCAAAAAGCGATGCCAAAAAAAAATAAAAGAGTGAGGTGATTTTCTGCAGGGTAATTCCTACAGGGATGGGGAGGAGAGGGCCAGGTGTGAGGGGGCTCTGGGGGAGAGCTTTCTTGGGTCAGGAAAGATCTGGAAAATCTGGGGAGGGCTGAGGCCCCTTTGGGCTGGAGCAGGAGCAGGGCTGGGGGTGCAGCCAGCAGAGAGCTCAGGTCCTGAGCTGGGAAAGTTCTTCCAGGCCTTGGGAGCAGAATTCCAGCTGCCAATCCCGCATTCCTGGTAGGGAGAGAGGGAAGGAAGGATTCCAGGAAGGAAAGAAGGATTCCAGGGAGGAAGGATTCCACGGAGGAAGGATTCCAGGGAGGAAGGATTCCAGGGGGGAAGGATTCCAGGAAGGATTCCAGGAAGGAAGGATTCCAGGAAGGGAGGAAGGGATGAGCTGCTGAGGGAGCAGAATTCCAGCTGCCAATCCCACCGTGGAGCAGCTGCTGTGGGTGCTGGGAGAAAGAACAAACCCTGAGCTCTGCAGGGAAACACAGAGAGAGCTGTGGGATCCCTGTGGGGCTCCTCAAACCCTCAGACCAGTGACTCCCAGTCCCGTATCCCAGTCCTGCAGCCTCACTGGTGTGGGACAGGGCAGGGCAGGGAGGGGACACAGCTGGCATGTGTCACCTGGGACCAGGACTGGTGATCCTGGGATCAGGATTTTGTGGTGTGGAACGAGGATTTTGCAGTGTGGGATCAGGATTTGGTGTTCCTGTGGATTCACCCAAGCAGCTGGAGCTGCTGGAATGCTGATCCCAGCACATCCCTCTGGGATTCTCCGGGAAGTTCAGCAGCTTCCAGGGATAATATCTGGAGTCCTGCAAGAGGAGTTGGAAGATAGTCTCGTGGGGGACAAACCCCAATATCTCCAACAGCTGAAGAGTGGGGGCACAGGCTCATCCTCACCCTGCAGACGTGGCCCTTGTCCCTCTGTCCTGGGCTTGACAGCAGCTGGAAAATCAGGCTTCCATGAGATACTTGGGATAAATCCCCCCCAAGGGCTGCCTGTCCACCTGGGACTGGGGGACCCTGCCCCCAAGGGTCCTGTTCAGTCCTTTTTCACCTCCATTCTATTTTCCTGCTGTCAAAATCAGTTTTCCAAGGTCAGTGTCCAGTTTTGAAGGACACAGCTGAGGATCATGGAATATTTGAGGCTGATCCCAGTGGGAACAGGGCACAGATCCTTCTTGGAGTGGAGGAGCCCATAAAGATTCATTCTCCTTTTTCCTTTTAGTGATGGAAAATTAGGAATTGAAATCCAGCAGCAGCCATGCCCCTTTGGCCTCTTCTCTGGGGGAGAGCACTGATTATCCCGAGCCTCCTTCCCAGGAACAGCCTGGAATTAAGCAGGACAGGACTTTTCTGTCAGCTGAGCTCCTGCTCCTCACATCAAACCCGAGGGACAATTGAGGCAGAGACATAATTGAGGGTAATGGAATTTACAAAGGACTTGGAGATCTTTGGGGGAAACGTGGATGGGTTTGACCCTGGTGATGTCCCAGCCCTGGTGGCCATTCCCATCCCAGCCCTGGTGGCCATTCCCACCCCAGCCCTGGTGATTTTTCCATCCCAGCCCAGGTGACTTTTCAATCCCAGCCCTGGTGGCCTCTCCCATCCCAGCCATGCCCCAAGTTCATCCTGCAGTGCTTTTGTTCAATGACCAGCACAAAGTGGGGCTGGAGGGGTGATCTTTTGGGGTTGAATTGTGCAAATTCCTAAAAATGACCTAAAAACCTTCTGGTTTTCTACTTGAAAAGCTCCAAAACCTAAAATTGGACCCAAGGGAAGAGGAGAAGTTCTGTCCTGTCCTGCTCTGGGTTTGATCTTCACAATTGCTCCCCCCAGCCTGGGATCAGAACCATTTATCAGCCCTGGATGAGTCCCAGATTTTATCTTCTGTTGCTAAATCTAACATTTTAAGCTCATTTTTCAGCCCAAATCCAAACTCAGACAGTCCAGATGTAAAAGTTTCCCAAGGAAAAGAAACTTCCTAAAAATGTTGCTGTGGCAGAGTGGAAATTTCATCTTGTACCTGGCTAGGTCTGGCCTAAAACGTGAAGTCTCAGTCTTACAAAGAATGGGATTTAGTTTAGGACAGCAAATGTCAGAGTAATGTTAAAATAAACATTGGGAGAGGAATAAAAAGGGAAAATAATATTTTTTTCTGCTTTGCTGGGTGAAAATCCCTTTGGATGGGTCTTTTTTCTTGCAGATTTCTGGATGATGACAGTGTCCCCATCTCTCTGAGGCTCTAGGATAGGGGTTGCAGGGGCACCAAAGGGATAATTCCAAATCCAGCAGAATTTTGCCACATCCTGGGGTTATTTCACGCTGTTTGGCCCCATTCCCTGGGGCTGGAATCAACCCCTCCATCAAATAGCACAGCATGGAAATCACATCCAAGGGCATCCCAGGCCCTTCCCAGGAGAAGGAGAAGTTTATTGAGGTCACAGAATCCCTCCCCAGGGAGAACCCAGTCTGCTGCAGGAGCTCCAGATTGGATCAGGAGGAGACAACACCTCCAGTGCCTCCAGCTTTGGTCACTCCCTGTAAATGATTTCTTTTTATTTAAGAGTTCCAAGTAGGCCAAGTTTACATTTGCCATTCCTTCCAACCACCCTCATTCCTCATTTATTTCTCCAGGATCTTCCCACTGGCCTCATTCCCACGTGGAGAGGAGGGGGCTGCAATCCCAGGGGGTGATTTCAGGGTGAATGGATTGGGGTGGGGGCCCTGCACCAGTCCCTGCTCAGCTGCTGCAGCTCTGGGGACACCTGAGCTGCTGGGAAAACGCAGAGCCAGGCTCACAGAGGCCAAGCCAGGGCTTTCTCCAGGTGTCCCCTGTCCCCAGCACGGGCTCCTTGTTTCTTTTCTCTGCTGGAAAAAGCAGCTGGCACCTATTCAAAAAAATCAGCATTTCCAAAAAAAGAGGTGTTGGGTGGAAAAGCAGCAGCTGGATGGGGCTGGGAGGTGCTGCCCATCCCTCAGGACAGCTGGGCTGGGCTCTGAGCTGGGCCTGGCTGGGCTCTGAGCCAGTCCCAGCTCCCAGACTGGGAGATGGCAGAGGATCCCCAAAGCCCATCCCTGTGCTCACAGAGAATTTGGGATGGGTTTCCAGGCAAAGCCACTCTTGGGAACACAGGAAAGCTCCAGGGAGCATCTTCCCAAATCCCAAACTCTTCCCTGCTTTGTACCCTTCTCCTTTGGGGTGGGATCCCCTTTCTACTGGGAAGAGGAGGAGGAAGGGCCAGAGAATCCTGTGATCCCAGGAATCCTGGGATTCAATCCCAAACCCAGCCCTACCGGGCTGCTACAATGGTATTTCCAACATGGAAACAAAATTTACCTTTCCCAACCCTGGAAAAATGGGATTGGCTGAGCAGCTCAGGACCAACCCCACTCATTTGGGATCTCCAGGCCCGGATTTATAAATCCAGGTGTGAAAAATCAGATTAAAACCCTCCTGTCAGCCCTGTGGGGCGGGAGATGCCCCAGGAACATTCCCTGTGGTTCCATCCCTTTCCCAGTGGGTCTGAGCAGCCTCTCCAGGCTGATTTGGGAACCCAGGAGCCACTAAAAGTATTTGGAACTGTGCCCAGCTCATCTAGGATTCAAATGGAATCACGGCGTTTCTAATGGATTTAAGGGGGAAAAAATAATTCCCTTCATGAATGATTTATTTACTCCACAAATTTATGGAGTGGGAAATGTGCTGTGTGAGCCTGGAAAAGTGCACAGCCAGCACAGGCAGGGAGAGTCCCAGATATTCCCTTCATCCCCAGGGTCAGAGACACTCCAGGTGCTGCTGGCCTGGGGGAAATGTCAGCCTGAGCTCAGGAACAGATCCCAGCTCTGATTTCCAGCCTGGTGCCATCCCAAATCCCAGCCTGAATGGGAAACAACTCCCAGAAATGCAGAGCCTGGAGCAGTCCCTTGCCCTGTGTTGTTTTTGTTGTGAGCTGAGCAATCCCTCCCCTGGAGCAGTCCCAGGCTGCAGTTTGGGATCTCAGCTCCTTCCAGGAGATGGGAAAAGGCTCCAGGGGATGCCTGGGAAAGTCTCACATAAATCCTGGGAGATGCAGGTTCCACAGAAAGAGCAAAATCATCTCAGGTAGCTCCCCTGGAGGGGTCTGGGGCTGCTCCCTGGGATATCAGAGAGGAAAATGCTCTGGGAGAGCCCTGGGAGGAATCTCAGGTGAATCCAGGAGGACACAATTCCCTGCCAAGGCAAAATATCCCCTGGAGCAGCTTCCCTGGAGGGGTCAGGGGCTGATATCCAGGAGAACAAGTGCCTAAATCAGAGAGGAAAAAACTCCAGGAGATTCCTGGGAGGAGTCTCACATAAATCCTGGAAGATGCACATTCCATGAAAAGAGCAAAATCACCTCAGGTACATTCCCTGGAGGAGCCTGGGGCTTCTCCCCAGGGATCAAGTGCCTAAATCAGAGAGGAAAGTGCTCTAGGAGATGCAGGTTCCATGGAAATTGAAAAATCACCTCTGGCATCTTCCCTGGAGGAGTCTGGGGCTGATACCCAAGAGAACAAATCAGAGCCTAAATCAGAGAGGAAAATGCTCTGGGAGATTCCTGGGAGGAATCTCAGGTGGATCCAGGAGGACACAGTTCCCTGTCAAAGGAAAAAATCCCCTGGAGGGGTCTGGGGCTGGTTTTCCACGCAGAGAGTTTGGGATGAGCCCCTGGGGGTGGCTGCTCCAGGAATGGGCCCCACCAACACAAAATTCCTGCTGGGAATGATGGAATGCTGAGCTCTCCTGGCACAGGAGATGGAATTGCTGCTCTTCCAGAGGCTCCTGGGTGCATCAATCAATTCTCTCCTCATTCCTTCTTTTCCTGAGGCTCATTTCCATCCTCCCGGGGCTCAGTGACCTCTCCCTGCCCTCGGAGCCCCAGGGCAAAGGGAATCCTGAATTCCCATCACTCCCTAAAATAAATGACACGGAATTAACGACCCCTAATGAGCCAATTTGTCACTGCTGCTAGGCCCGGCTTCACCGGGGGAGGGAGGGTTTAAACCAGCACCAGGAATTCCTGTGGCTTTGCCATTCCATGCTTCAAGGATGGATTTTTCCATGAAGGAATTTATTGGGAAAGCAGGGAGACAGCAGGGGATGGATCCAAGGAGAGCAATGAACACAAAGGAACGAGGCACTGCCCATCAGCTGTGGGGCAGCACAAGAAATTGGGGATTTTCCTCCATCCTGGAATATCCAGGAATTATTTGAGCCTTTCCCACACCACAGCCACTGATTGATTGGAAAAACTCTGTTTCCAAAGGTTTTTGGGAACAGGGGATGGAAATGTCTGCCAGGAAGGGGCTGTGCAGAGCTGCAGCTGGGATGGGATTAAATTTCCTCAGAGCTGTCACTGCCAGGCCGGGCTCAGATAGAAAATGTCATTTGTAATGTTAAAAATCCCAGGAAAATGAAGAGCCCTCCATATTTATATATTTAAATTTGAGAAATATACACCTGAATTTTAAACTTTTTATTCCACAACCCTACAGAAGTTTAGATTTAAGGAGTTAAAAAAAAATCCCGCAGGTTTATTTTTTTTTTAATGAGAACCTCAGAGTTTTCAGCTTCTCTGTGAAAGGTCACTGAAATCAGGGAGGAAAGTTTTTATTGGAATAAAAAAGTGAAACAACCTCGTGTTTTCCAACAGGGAGTGGATCACTTGGAAGTGCAGAGCCACCCTAATTCCCAGGAGTTCCCTCAGAATGGCCCCCAGAGGGTTTTCTGCTGGAAAGAGGAGTTCAAACAACTCAGGGCTCCCCCTGAGGCTTCAGGGTTGAATTATTGCTGTCATTAATCCATCCTGGGCTTTGCAGGGATATCCATGGGAGAGGGAAGGGAAAAGTTCCCCCACATCACCAGAGGAGCTGGAAATCCATCCCCACCTTCACAGACCTTTGCTCCCGGTTCTACACAGAAACAAACAAATCCTGTAGAAGGGCAGGGCCCGACTGAAGGGTTTGCTCCTGGTTTTCCACAGAAACCAAATCCTGTGGAAGGGCAGAGCCTCATTTAAAGGTTTGTTCCCAGTCTTCCAAGGAAAAACCCAAACCCCGTGGAAGGGCAGAGCCTTGCTGAAGGATTCCAGGAGGAAAAGCAGCTCAGCCCCCAGGGAACTCGAGATGCTCCTTCCAAAGGCCAGGGATGTGGGAGACTCCACAGGAACTCCAGGATAACTCTGGAGAAGTCTGGAAAGAGGTCAGAGCACGGTCAGGACTTATCTCCCTCCACTGCAGCAAAGAAACAACTTCTGGCTCCCTGAGAACATCCTCTCCTCCCTGCAGCTTTCCCGGGAGCTGAATCCATCACCGGCCTTGGAAGCCTGGAGGGCAGAGAGGGGGAATGGCCCTGCCCAGGGCAGAGGGGCAACTCCTGGAGCTGAATTCCTGGAGGTGAATTCCCACTGGGTGAGTTCCTGGAGGTGAATTTCCATCATTCCCATGGGTGAATTCCTATCATGTGAATTCCTGGACGTGAAATTCTGGAGGGGAATTCACATTGTGTGGATTCCCATCATTGCCATTGTGTGAATTCCTGGAGGTGAATTGCCATCATTCTCATTGGGTGAATTCCCATTGGGTGAATTCCCATCATTCTCATTGGGTGAATTCCCACTGGGTGAATTCCCATCATTCCCATTGTGTGAATTCCTGGAGGTGAATTGCCATCATTCCCATTGGGTGAATTCCCATTGGGTGAATTCCCATCATTCCCATCAGGTTAATTCCTGGAGGTGAATTTCCATCAGGTTAATTCCTGGAGGTGAATTCCCATTGGGTGAATTTCCATCATTCCCATTGGGTGAATTCCCATTGGGTGAATTTCCATCATTCCCATCAGGTGAATTCCTGGAGATGAATTCCCAAGGCACCCAGGGATGGAATGCCAAGGACTCTGTGGTTGCTGCTCCGGGCTCATCCTCAAACAGTTCAGTGGCAAAGGCCAGGGGTGAAGTTCAAAAGCAAAGAAGGAAAAGGAGGAAGCAGAATTAGGATTTATCAGGACATTTCCCAGCTCCTTTCCTTCTTTGCTTTTGATAAATCCTAATTTTTTCCTGTTTACTGCAGAAAATTTTCCTTTCCTTTGAGACTCTGCCCAATACTGGAATCTCCAGGGTGTCCAGTTTGTGTCTCCATCTCTCCTTCAATAGAAATGACCTAAACCAAAAAAAAACAAAACAAAACAAAACAAAAAAAAAAACCCCCAAAAAACCAAACCCAAAACAAACCAAGAAAAAAACCCAAAAAATCCCCCCACCAGAAAACCTCCCAAAAATCCCCAAACCAACCAAAAAACCCCAAGAAAAATCCCATTAAAAACAGGAACCCTGCAGTTTTTTACAGGTTTTTTCTTCCTTGCAGGACACGCCGAGGCACAGCCTGTGGAGGGAACAGGGAGATGATTCCCTTTCCCTGGGCACAGGGAGCAGCCACATTCCCAAAGTCCTCCCCATTTTCACACCATTCCCTGGGCTGCTCCAGGGCGAGAAGACCCAGAAATCCACCCAGAACCTCCCAATTCCAGCCAGGATTTATGGATCCCAAGGGAATGTTGTGCCCCAGAGCTATTAGCATTCTAGGGCAGTGAAAACTTCCAGCCTAAATCTGCTGGAATTGGGATGTCAGGAGCATTTCCACGGTGGAGAGCAGGAAAGGGGATTTCAGTCCTGAACACAGCAGCTTCCATGGAGTTTAAATCCAAAAGTATCCTGCTTTTCTCTTTATCTTTTTTTTTTCCTTTTTTTTTTTTCCACCCCTTTCTTCTTTATTTTTGGCCTCTGGCTTTGAAGGAGAGGAAAGGAAGAAGAGAGAACATCAGTGCTGATCCTGTCATTCCAATCCCGGGATGGAATTAGGGTCAGGATCCTATTAATCATTTCAAAGGGAATTTAATCAGCCATTTAATACTTCAGGAGTGAGGAGACAAATGTCAAGGAGAAGGAAAACACATTCCAGAGGCAACATCAGGAATACTGGACCTCCTGCTCTGGGACATTTTCCTCATCAGTGTCAATTAATTCCTAATGAGTTCCTGGTGGGATTCACCAGGTCAGGGCAGGGCTTCCTGGGATTTATCTCCAGGTGAGAGCCATTCCTGCCTTCCTGAGTGGCTCATCCCAAATCCAGCACCCAATCCAATCCCATCCCATCCCACCTCCCTGCTGGGAGAACCCTGGAAAATCAGGAATGATGCTGTGACCTGCTCTGGCAACAACACAACCTCATCTCAAAGATGGAATTGTGGAGCTACCTGGAAAAGCCCAGGAATCCCTGAGGACCCACCAAAGCCCCTGAACCACCAAATCCTTGGGGAACCACCCAGATTCCTGAATTCCTCTGTGTTCCAAAAGTGTCCTCGGACAATTTGTCACCCAAGTCCCCAAACAGCACAGGAACAGCCCTCAGCATTCCCATGGAATGCCAGCAGGATCCATCCATGGATATTCCCCATGGAAGGGGCCAGCTGAGGCTTTTTGTTGGGAATAATCGCTGGCATTTCCACAGCCAGCTGAGCTATTTATAGAAACCCATTAAAACAAATCCCATCCCATCCCATCCCATCCCATCCCATCCCATCCCATCCCATCCCATCCCATCCCATCCCATCCACTACTGGAAGCAGCTGGAGCCCGGAGCCGTCGGGATCGGGGTTGTTCCAATTGTTCCACAGCTGGAACTGGGTTAGAATCCAAAGGAGGCTGAAAGGAACAAAATCAGGGCAAAAATAGCTCAGCTCCCAGCTGGGATGAGGCCATGGGCACCAATTCCAGCACTGGTCCCACTGGGAATTTAGGGAATTATTCCCAAGCTCCACTTCCTCTGGACTGACAACCTGCTCTTCAGTACTGAACGTCGGCAGGATTTTGGGATTATTGGAACTCTGGGAAGAGGGATTTAGGGAATTGTTACCTGTTCCCATGCTCTGCCTCCTCTGGATTTACACCCCTCTCCTCAGCACTAGGATTTTGGAACTATGGGAACGCTGGGAAGGGCATCATCAAATCCCCCCAATTAACAGCAGCAATTTGGGCCCTGCTGAGCATCCCGGGCTGTGACAGCACCGGGAGCAGCCCAGCCCCGGGGCTGTGACAGTGACACCCTTAGAGAGGTGACCAAACCCCGGGGCAGTGACAGTGACACTGAACCTCTGGAACTGGGACAGTGACATCAGACCCCTGGAGCTGTGACAGTGACACCTTTAAGGGATGCCCAAACCCCTGTGACCAAGGAGTTCACACTCAGTGCCACCACCACCAGCAGCAGGAAGGGTTGGAATCATCCCCCTAAAAATGTCAGGACATTTTTGTGACACTGTCCCCCTGTCTCTATTCTCATTCTGGTTTTTCCCTTTTTTCCCCATTCCCCTCGGCATGATTTCCCGCTCTGGACGGCCGGGTCCTGTTCACAGCAGATTTGTGTCTGTTTGGGTTGGGTGTGATGAATAAATCCTGCTGGGATTGATGTCTGGGGAGCCCTTGGTGATTTTATTTCATTCTCCATCGCTGGGGCTCTCCCTGGGCTCAGCATTTCCCTGTTGGAATTGTTCAGGTGTCTGAGTGCCACTCCAGGAATTCAGCAGCCTGAATTCCTCACTCGGGTGGAGTTTTGCTTTTTTTTTTTTGACTGATTTATTACATAAAACCCTCGAAGTGATGCCAGCCATGGGCACGGTGGGCACTCCATGGATTTATGGACACACAGGAGCTGAATTTCTGACCCAGGAGAGGTGAAAACCTTTCGATCCTCAGCCCAGGTAAATTTATTTCAGGCTCACTGAGATCTCTCCTTGCTCTGCCCGTGCCACACCCGGCCGGGTAAAGCACTGATCCAGCCTGGATCTGCCAGGATTTTCAGGAAAATTTTGCTCCAAAACGCTCTGATTTTTGCACTGCTGTTGTTTCCACCCCGTGGGAAGGGGCAGGGCTGTGACATTTCCTCCTCCACTCTGGAGGTGACAGCACAAAGCTCCAGTTTGGGCACAATTGAATTAAACGCCAATTTTAACAGGTTTCTTTTTCTGGCTTGGCAAGGCAGAGCTGACAGAAGATCGTTGGAGCTCGGCTCTGCCAGGTGAATCCACAGCAGTGCCCGGTGCTTTTCCAGGCTCTCCATCCATTGAATTTTAACCTTTTCAGGATGTGAGACACTCCGGGAGCTGCGGGAGCTTTTTTCCTTTCTTTTTTCCCTTCTTTTCCTTTTTTTCCCTGAGCAGCAGCGAACGCCCCAGGAGCGATTTCCCCTTCCACCTCCTGAATACTTTGAAAGCGGAAAGGCAAACGGGGTGAATTTAAATGAAGGGAAGGGAAATTATCCCCCCGAGTCAGCCCAGGGCCCGCCTGGCTCTGGCTTCCCATCCCTCCCGAGCCGTCTGACCAACAGGTGTCCAATTTGGAAAATTGCAGCAGCCTCAACAAAAATAATTCCAGCAGGGGACGAGAAGAGCTCTGCTGCAATTCCCGAGGCTGCCACGGAGAGAGCTGGGGTGGGAGGAGGAGGAAAAATTCATTTTCCAGCTCCTTGCGTGTATTCCGGAGCCTGCGGAGACCTTGATTGCAGCGCCGGGGCGAATTTGTCCCTTCGCTCCGGGCGTTATCGGGATGGCTCCGATAATCTCTGCAGATAAACCAACAATTTTCCTCTGGCGGCGGCATTGTGGTGGCAGAACACGCATTAGAGGTGACAACAATCCTTCAATTTTAACCTCCGGCAGAGATCGGTGTTCCCGAGGAGGGCTCCAGGGGCAGATAACCTGATGGATATTCAATTATCGGCAAGGAAAGCTGATACGGAATATTTATTTCTCGCGGACGATTCTCCATCAAAAGTTGATTGGGGGAAGGAGGGGGAGTTTCGCCACTGAGAAAATCCAGTCCCTCGAGGCAGAAATCGCTTCTTTTTCTCCATTGAAACAAAAACAAAACCAAAAAACCACCAAAACAAACAAACAAAAAAAAACCACAACAAAACCCCAGAACAACAACAAACCAGGAAATCTCACAGCGTTTGGAAGTTTAGAGCAGCTGGGTTTGAAAATCGCTCAGAATCTTTTAGGGAATCGTTCATTATCTGAGGAGAGGAATGTTCAGCTCCAGCTTCAGTAGAAATTAAACATCTGACCCAAATTGTTGTTCCAGCAGGAAAAACATCGCCCTTGAGATGGGAAAAATCCCATCCTCGGGGTGGATGAGCCTCAGTTCCCACGTGAGCCCCTTCCCACCCTCAGGAAAGGCTGAACCTCTCCATGGGTGCCGACTTCTCCATGGGCTGGAAGAGGATCCCAGAGTTTGGAGAGTTCTTAGAGAACTTCCTTAATGGAAAAGCCTGGTAAAAATCCTGGAATCATCGAATCACTGAAGTGGGAAAAGAGCCCCAAGGTCATCGAGTCCAAGCTGTGCCCCACCTTGTCCCCAGCCCAGAGCTCTCAGTGCCATGTCCAGGAATTCCTTGGACACCCCCAGGGATGGGGACTCCAACCCCTCCTGGGCAGCCCTGCCAATCCCTGACCACCCTTGCCAGGAA
The DNA here is from genome assembly GCA_013397075.1 of Rhabdornis inornatus. Lineage (NCBI taxonomy): Eukaryota > Metazoa > Chordata > Aves > Passeriformes > Rhabdornithidae > Rhabdornis > Rhabdornis inornatus. The sequence goes on along the minus strand of VWZS01005826.1, from coordinate 750,184 downwards.
GAATTTTTCCCCAATATGCAAAAATGGGATTTTAAGGATTTTCAGGGCTCCCATTTCTGTTGGTGTGAGGGGTTTGGAGCCGTGGGGGAACAGGAAATGTTCCCTGCCAGCAGGGGCTGGGGCAGGGACACCTCTGCTGGGGGGGGTGGATTGGATGGATATTCCCTTTTGGGAAAAACCTTTGGCATTCTGGTGATCAGGATCCCAGAAATGAGGTTGGAAAAGAGCTCCAAGGTCACCGAGTCCGAGCTGATCCCACCTTGTCCCCAGCCCAGAGCCCTGAGTGCCACATCCAGGAATTCCTGGGACACTCCAGGGATGGGGACTCCAAACCCCCCTGGGCAGCTCCAATCCCTGCCCACCCTTTCCATGGGGAAATTCCTGCTGCTGTCCACCCTGAGCCTGCCCTGGCCCAGCCTGAGGCCGTTCCCTCTCCTCCTGTCCCTGTTCCCTGGGAGCAGAGCCCGACCCCCCCGGCTGTCCCCTCCTGTCAGGGAGTTGTGCAGAGCCACAAGGGCCCCCCTGAGCCTCCTTTTCTCCAGCAGGCAGGGATGTGTCAGGCCGTGAAATCCAAGGAATTGAGAATTCCCGAGCTCTGGGAGATGGATCTCGGGTTCTCCCACTGGTGACAGCGCAGGGATTTTGTGTCCCAGCCTGTCCCACATCCCTGCAGCAGCCGCATCCCAGCCCGGGCTCCTCATCCCCGATCTCTCCCTCCCGCTGCCCCCTCGGCTCCAAGGGAAGCTCCGCGAAAGCTCCGGGAGCCGTTTCGGGCTGAGATTCCAAGGACTCGGCATCTCCAGCCCGGGATCGCTCCTGCAGGCGCCTCCTTCCCCCTCTGCTGGTGATGGGGAGGCGATGTCCGCAGCCCCATTCCTCCAGGCAGGAATATTCCCCCGGAAAAGGGACAAGCGGACTTCTAGGGCAGGGACGCATCCCAAATAAATCCCCCTGTAGAAATCCCAGGGGAGCAGCTTTAGGGCAAAATCCAAGGAAGAGCAAAACCAGATGAAGTGGAAAACTTGGATTTTGCTGGAGTCAGGAGGGATGGAACCCGAGGAATCTCTTCAATCACGATCAGTACTTGTGTCGTTAATTACCCATTGATTTAATGAGCTTGTGCTGTCACCACTTGACTCTCACCGATTGTGTCACTGCCATTCCCGGGATCGGTGACACCAGAGCTGTCCCATGAGGGGATTTGGCCTTGCCAGGGATGGCTCCAGGCTGGAATTCCTCACAATTCCATGCAAACGCAGGGCCCTGCAGCTTTGCCAAGGCTCATTATGCCCCTGGACAATGGGATATTTTTATCCGAGATAATTAAGTAATTACTGCATGTAATGGAGAGAGGTCAGTTGGAGCCAGGCTGCTTCCATTTCCATTGTGGCGGGAAAAAGGAATACTCCCTTCCCTTCCCTTCCCTTCCCTTCCCTTCCCTTCCCTTCCCTTCC
>VWZS01005826.1:727338-746922 GCA_013397075.1 Rhabdornis inornatus | reverse complement strand
GGGAAGGGGCTGGGATTGGGATGAGCTGGGATTGGGATGAGCTGGGATGCGGAAGGGGCCGGGATCGGGAAGGGGCCGGGATTGGGATGAGCTGGGATGGGGAAGGAGCCGGGATCGGGAATCCCTCCACAAACGCCATCTCTGATCTCCGGGATGAGCCGGGAGCGTTGCCAGGGTGACGCTCTCGTTGCCATGGCTCTGTCACTGTCACCCCCTCCCGCTGCCACCTCCTCCCCAATGTCCCTTTGATGAGGGACATCGATGGGGTGATGGAATTCTGGCTCTGGATGGGATCTGTGGGACACAAACCAGGAATTCCCATTTCCTGGGGCTTTCTCCCTCCCAGGGTCCCCCTGCCTGGGGCTCTCTGGTGGCACCAGGGGTGAGTTTGGCCCTGGTCACCTCCAGTTCCTTCCAGGCACTTCCAGACTGGAGAAATTCGGGCTAATCTTGGATATTCTTGGCTAAAAACGTGGTTTGGTAGATGATGGCCCTTCTCAGAGAATCCGAGAATTAGAGAATTGGAGAATTAGAGAACCATGGAATCAGAGAAAAATAAAATTAAAGAATAATAGAATCAAAATTATGGAACCATAGAATTATAGAATAATGGAATTATGGAATTTTAGAATTACAGAATCATAGAATTAAAGAATCATAGAATTAAAGGATCATGGAATTACAGAACCATAGAATTAGAGAATAATAAAATTACAGAATTATAGAATCAGAGAATTAAAGAATCCTGGAATTACAGAATCACAGAATTACAGACTTGATAGAAGAACTAAAACTTCTTTCGCTCCATGGACAAACCCCATTAATTTAAAAAAATCCAAATCCCAAATCCAGAATTTTAGTGCATAACAAAACTAAACAGAACAAGGGACGTCCTTGGCTCCACAGAATAGAAACTTTCATTAAGGATAAATCTTTTAATCCCCATAAAATAATTATGTTAATAATGTGCTAAAAAGAGTTTATGGGGTGCTTTTGAGAGGACCAAAGCCTGATTTAAACAAAATGAGCACTTTTCATCCTGCTGCAGGTTATTAAAAACAAACAAACAAAAAAAGAAATGGAAATTCAGCATTTTTAGGTAAATATTCCTTTTGTCCAAAAAAGAACCAAGAGCCCCCTCCTGTCAGGGAGTTGTGCAGAGCCACAAGGGCTCCCCTGAGCCTCCTTTTCTCCAGGCTGAGCCCCTTTCCAGCTCCCTCAGCCTCTCCTGGGGCTCCAGCCCCTTCCCAGCTCTGTTCCCTTCCCTGGACTCGCTCCAGCCCCTCCAGGGCTGGTTGTGATGGGCCTAAAATTGATATTCAGAGCTCGACCTTGGACTGAGGGAGAGCCCAGAGCAGCCCTAAACTTAATCCTGTCTCTGACTGGAATTTAGGAAAAGGATCAGGAAGAGCCTCATTGGATTCCAGTTATGTGCTGATCCAGGGCAGTGACTGATCCACAAAAACCTCAGGAGCCAGTGCAGCTCTGGACAAGCAGCAGGACTTCAATCATCTCCAGAGGCTCCTGAGAACTTTCCCAGGAAAACAAGGATTCCCATGGATTTCCATCTCAGAGCCATCTTGGATTGCTGAGCCCACCCTGGGATTTCTTCCTTGCTCAGCTCAGGATGGAAATTCCAGTTCTCAGCTTGTGAAATCCTGGGAATTCATTGAATCTCACCCCATTTCCAGGACTGGATTCCTCAGAGGCTCCCAGAGCACTTCCCCTCCCAGGAAGCTGCAGTGGGATTCATTTCCTGCTGGCCTAGGTCTGGATAAGGTCTGAGGGATTCAGAGCTGAGGGATCCAGGTGTGGAGCACAGCTGGATCAGATCCAGGTGTGTTTGGGGTCTCCTTGCAGTGTCGATAATGAAACACTTTGGAATCAAGATGAGAATTTGCTCCACGATTTTCTGGCTCACAGCTCTGCTGGAATAAGTTCCTTTCCATCTGGAAAAGCTGGATTTGAAGTTGATTTGCTCCTATCACAATAATTCCTTTTTTTTTTTTCAGGATCCTTTGTGTGCCTTCCCCGTCCCTGAACTCGTCTGCCTGCAGGGATTGTGTTCAGCTCATCCATGCAAAACAATCTCCAAGCGTGAAAAATTCACTCCAAAAGATGAAAAGGTTGGGAAATGTTCAGAGTTCATGGAAAAAGGGGATTTCTGTGGGATTGTAGCCTCCCCTGGAGCTGGGCACCCTGATACTCACAGGGTCAAAGCTCCAGCAGCTTTAGGGGAAGCTGGATTAAACTTGGAGCCTAAAATCTCGAGAATAACCATCCCATGGGATCCTTCAGGGAGCTGCTTCACCTCAGAGGAGCTGGGACAATTCCCTGGGGGGCAGAAATGGGAGCCTGGAATGGGAAAGGCCTGATGTGCAATTCCCACTGAAAATCCTGATGGAGGACTCGTGCCCTTCGTCCTTCATGGGAGTCAGGAGAGCTCTGGTTTTGAAGTGGATTTGAGGCTGATTTTGGGCTGATTTGGGGCTGATTTTGGGCAGCTTCACTTGAGAGGAATTGCAAAGTCTCCAGGATAACTCCTTGAATGGCAGAAATAGGAATCTGGAATGGGAAAAGCCTGATGTGCAATTCCCAGTGAAAATCCTGACAGAGGAGCGCTGCCTTTCCCCCTCCATTGCAGTGAGCAGAGCTCTGGGTTTGAAGCTGATTTAAAGTGAATTTGAATTTGATTTGAAGTGATGATTTAGATGAATTTCAGATGATTTGAAGCTGATTTTAAGTTGATATTAAGTTGATTTGAAGTGGATTTGAAGCAGATTTGAAGTGGATTTTTAGATGCTTTGAAGCTGATTTTAAGTTGATCTTAAATTGATTTTAAGCAGATTTGAAGCTGATTTTTAGATGATTTTAAGCTGCATCCCCACCCAAGATCCTTTCTGATATCCAAGTCATGGGTTCAGAGCTGCTTTCAGGAAACCCTCAGAAAGAACCAGCATTCCAACCATGAATAAATGTGATTTATGAAGCACTAAGAGCCTTTTGGGAGCAGCGTGAACCATCCAAATCGAATCCAATTAGAACCCAATCCCAATTAAACGGCTCCTGTGGCTCAGGAGGAGGCCCAGCTCCTTCATTTGTGGCATCAAACCCTCCCTGTGTGCAGGCCCTAAAGCTGTGTGGGCTGAAGCAATGGGATTAAGAGAAATAATAATGATATAATGACTAGAAATAATAATGATACAATTAATAGGAATAATTAACAGAGCAGCTGGGGCTGGAATGGGGTGCAGGGAGGGTTGGCCCCTGTGCCATTCCAGTGCTGCTTCAGTCCTGGGCACACAGCTCCAAACTCTTTTATCTGAGTGTGGTTTCATGATCAGGTTTAATTAATCATGCACCAGGTGAATTTTTGGGTGGCTCTGGGAATGGCACTTCTAATTTTTGGGTTGGTTTTGTGAACAGATCAGTGTTTAAACAGCAGCTCCCCAAGGGGTGTGACCTCCTGAGGGAAAAATGGGGCTGTTTGGAGGTTTTATTTCTGGAGTTTGCTCCAGGAATGGCAAAAATGAGGATTGGGATGGGTTTGTGTCCCTCGAGAGCCTCGTGCTGGTCGCCAGGGCTGTGCTGAGTCCCAGGGACAGGTGGGATGAGGGCAGGTCCTGCTGGGGCAGCACTGACATCCCCCAGAGCTCGGGAATTCTCAATTCCTTGGATTTCATGGCCTGACACATCCCTGCCTGCTGGAGAAAAGGAGGCTCAGGGGGGCCCTTGTGGCTCTGCACAACTCCCTGCCAGGAGGGGACAGCCGGGGGGGTCGGGCCCTGCGCCCAGGGAACAGGGACAGGAGGAGAGGGAACGGCCTCAGGCTGGGCCAGGGCAGGCTCAGGGTGGACAGCAGCAGGAATTTCCCCATGGAAAGGGTGGGCAGGGATTGGAGCTGCCCAGGGGGGTTTGGAGTGCCCATCCCTGGAGTGTCCCAGGAATTCCTGGATGTGGCACTCAGGGCTCTGGGCTGGGGACAAGGTGGGATCAGCTTGGACTCGGTGACCTTGGAGATCTTTTCCAACCTCATTTCTGGGATCCTGATCACCAGAATGCCAAAGGCTTTTCCCAAAAGGGAATATCCATCCAATCCACCCCCTCAGCAGAGGTGTCCCTGCCCCAGCCCCTGCTGGCAGGGAACATTTCCTGTTCCCCCACAGCTCCAAACCCCTCACACCAACAGAAATGGGAGCCCTGAAAATCCTTAAAATCCCATTTAAAATCCCCTTTCCATTTTAGAACCATTAATGTCTCCTGGTTTAAATAAACGCCCTAATTAGGAATGATCCTTTTTAACATGTGCCTGGGCAAGGCCTGGGGGTTGGAGGTTGGGTGAGTGCTGCACATTTTTCATCTCCAAACGCTGTTTTGGAGGACACTGGGTGAGCTCGTGCTCTCCCTGATTATGCACAGGGCTGTGATTTGCATAGAGAAGTCAAATTTCATTCCTTTTTTCTTTTCTTTGGGAACGTTCCCTGGTGGAATGGAATTGCACCAGCAGCACTGAAGGACTTTGGGAAGGAGAGGAAAAAAATTAAAAGTTAGGACTGGGAGAGGTGGGGCTACCTGGGGCTGCTTCAGCCCATCCTGGCAGAGCAGAATGAACTCCTCATCACATGCAGGATTTTGGGGCATGGGGGTTTTTAAGGGAATGTTAATAAGGGATGAAACCCCAGGAAATGGAGTGGGAATGTGCAGTGTCGTGTTGTTGGACAGAAGCTGGGCTGAGCCTGCAACTCTGGATCTTGATCTGGATCTGAATCTGAGAGACCCTGGGGCTGAATCCAAGAGATTCTGGAGCTGAATCTGAGAGATTCTGGATCAGAATCCGAGAGATTCTGGAGCTGAATCCGAGAGATTCTGGATCAGAATCCGAGAGATTCTGGAGCTGAATCCGAGAGATTCTGGATCAGAATCCAAGTGACTCTGGAGCTGAATCCGAGTGATTCTGGATCAGAATCCGAGAGATTCTGGAGCTGAATCCGAGTGATTCTGGATCAGAATCCGAGTGATTCTGGAGCTGAATCTGAGAGATTCTGGAGCTGAATTTGGATTTGAGGGCTGGCCCTTCTGTGGTAACTGCGTCTGAACTCCTTCAGAACCCCATAAGAAAGGTGGGAATGTTCTATCCAGTGCTCCAAAGGTTTATCCCAAGCAGTTCTCTCCACATGAGCCATCAGACAGCACAGCTGACAGGTAAAATCCCATTTTTTTTCCCTGTGGAACCAAGAATGGAGATGTTCCTACAGGAATGGTTGGGCTGTTCCACAAAGGGAAAACCCCACAGCGTGATCAGCCAAATTTTAGAGATGAAATAATTTAACTGGAGCTCAAATTAATCTTGAACAGGCACAGCTGGTGCTGCCAAGGAGCTGGATAACGCAATCCAGCCGGAATTCTGCTCTCCTGTTCACCCAGCACAGGGGGGCTGTTGTTGTCGGGGTCGTCGTTGAGGTGGAGCAGGTAAAAAAGCAGGAATGACTTTTGCAGGAGTTTCACTGAGATATTTATTTCAGCCACGCCTGGGCACAGCCCTGGAGTTCAGAGGCAAAGGCCAAGGCGTGCTCTGGGGCTTTGGGTTGGGTTCATGGGATGAGCAGGGAGCGGAAAGAAGTATCAGAGAGCAATTACCGGGGGACACGGGGGTGTCACAAGGGTGGGGTTAGGGCACAGGGGCCGACAGGGAAACAGGCTGGGAGTGCCTTTCAAGGTCTCCACAGGGAGCATCGCTTCAGTCCTTAAATCTTGGCTGCTGGAGGAATGAATCTTGAAAATCTGACAAAAAACAGCCATGAAAAATTCCCCTCCTCCTCCCAAAAACCAAAAGGTTTTGCAGCAGTGGAGAAATCAGCTGGTTGATGGCATAACTGCTTCTGGAATTTGGGATAAATAAAGAGATAACGAGTGAGGGATGAACAATTTGGAATCCTAAAGCAAACAGGGATTCGGAGGGGAATTTATGGGATGTTAGGAGCATTTCTGAGCTGTGACAAAGCACCTGTATTGTTTCATTTCCTTAAAAACAAATATCCAGGGTTTGCTGCACTCCTCAAACACAGCCTGGAGGAATTCTGAGCACTTAAACTTCATCAATGGAACTCAGTCGAGAGCTGGGACTTTTCCACGAGGAAAAACTCATCCTAAACTTTATTTGGCTCTTTCATCCATAAATAAATTGGCTTTGGGGATTTTCCTGCAGATTTAGGAAAAGATTAATTCTCATCTTCCTCCCCCCAAAAATGATGATTTTGTTGTGTCCATAAAGAGTTCCTTGGTCCAGTCAGCAGAGGGAATCCTTCCCTCAGCAGAGAGGCCACTGGGATCATGGAAAAGCTGGAATTATCTCTGCTCTGGGAATTTTGGAAGCTTTCCCCTTGACTCCCTGCTGCAGCTGTGCTGGAGACCCCTGGGGTTGGAGAAGGTTCAAAGGTTGTGGCATTTCCCAGATTTCCAACATAAAAACAGATCTGGAAATCCTCCATGGAAACTCCTGCTCCCTCTGGAAGGGTGCAGGGCTGGGCTGTGGCCTTCAGGAATCAGAGTGAAAGTTTGGGTTTAATTTAATTTAATTTACTGATTTTTAACATATATTTCTCCTGGATTTTCCAAACTCAGCCCCACGAATGGACACAAGTTTGAGAGCTCCAGCTCCAAAGGCAGACAAAGGGAATGGGAATGGGAAAATGATTGAGTGAAATGGGAAATTGCAGATTCTGAGGGTTTTTCATGGATTCAAGGGTGCCTGGAATAGCAGGGAGTGTCCTGGATGCAGCAAAATTTTCCTGCAGAAAACAGGGATTTTGGAACTGTCATTCCGCCATCATTTTTTATGGAAGGTTCCCATTTTGTCCATGAAAGCAAACATACAAGGAGGAAAATGGGTGTTTTGATGAGATTTTCCTTCTTTTGGTGAGGCCCTGGTGGCCCAGAGCAGCTGTGGCCGCTCCCAGAGCCCTGGAAGTGACCAAGGCCAGGCTGGAAGACCCTGGGACAGTGGGAAGTGTCCCGTGTGGAACTGGCTGGGTTTAAGGGCTTTTCCAACCCAAACCATTCCAGGATTCTCAGATCCCAGTGAGGTTGCTCCAGGACAACTCAGCTTCCCAAAGGGATCTCTCAGGGCCTCCCAATGTCTCTCCAGAGGAGAACTGTTCTCCTGACGTCCCATCCCACATTTTCCAGGTACCATCTGTGCCTTGGGTGCCCTCAGGGTGCTCCAAATGAAATAAATTCTCAAGGAATTAAATTGCACCCAGGATCCTTGGGGACTCTGATGGGAAGTTGGATGCTTGTGGGACCGCAGGCATTAAATCCCCTTAATCTGCAGGTAAATCCTATCCAAGACCCATGGGATAAATGGATTCCCTCCACCTCTTTGTGAAAAGGACATTTTGTGTCCCCTTGAACCTCTCACCCCACAGTGGCAGCTTTTTAGCTGAGGAGCTGCTTCCCAAATTCCCCCTTCCCAAACCCTTTGGGGAGGGATTTGCATCACTGCTGTCATGCCTGCCGCATGGAATTCCAGACTGGTTGGGTTGGAAGGGACCTTAAATCCCATCCGGTGCCACCCCTGCCATGGCAGGGACACCTCCCACTGTCCCAGGCTGCTCCCAGCCCCAGTGTCCAACCTGGCCTTGGACACTTCCAGGGGTGGGAATCCACAGCTCTTCCATGCCAGGGCCTCCCCATCCAGGTCTGGAGACTTTTCCTGCTCCCCAAAGTGCCCCTGGAGCTCAAACCCTGGGGAAAACTAAACTGGGACTTCCCAGAGCTGGCCTAAAGCAATTCCTGTTCTTTAGGGCTTTCCCTGATTCTCAGCAGCATTTCCAGAGAGGATCCTTCCCAAAAGGAGAAGTGACTTTCGCAGTTTTGATTGTTCCCATCTGAGATCTCTGTGTAGGATCCCAAATATGCCCCATGGAAATATCCATGGAAAAGAGGAATGTGCCTCAGCTGGGGGGTCAGGGCAAAGCGTGGGGCTCAGAAAGGGTTTGAGCTCTTCTCAGAGCAGAACCAGCTCGGGATGAGATCTTGGCCCAAGGAGAAGCTCAGCAGACACCTGGGAGCAGCTGGGAGGAGCAAGGAGCCAATTCCCTCGAGAAAGGAACCTTTCCCTGGAATCTTTCCCTGACCTTTCCTTAGATCAGGAACCTTTCCCTGGAAAACGAGGGGATGGAACCTCATCTTTGACCTTCCCCAGGTCAGGAACCTTTCCCTGGAAAAATGAGAGGATTGAATCCAGACTCAAGTCTGAACCCTGCCTCTGACCTTTCCTGGATCAGGAGCCTTCCTCAGGGATTTAATCCAGCCACAAGTCCCTGTGAGGTGACAAATTCCACCCCTCCTTCATCATCCCAGTCCCCTGCACTGCCCCCAGCCCCAAACGGAGGGATTTGGGCTCTCCCAGTCCCGAATCCAGAGGCAGCTGGATCCAAACCCTCCCAGTGTGGGTTCAGTCTGAACAAGAGGCTCCTTTTTCCCAGCCAAACCTGGATGAGCTTCGCCTTCATTCCCTGGGAGTCACTCAGGATTTGTTTTCCCTGTGGTGGCAGAGCAGCCGTGTCCCATCTCTGCCCATGCCTCTCTCCATTCCCAAGGAGGGGCTGGAATGAGAGCCCAGGCTCCAGGAATGAGGTGGGACCCAGCCAGAGCTTGTCCTCCTGCAGATTCCCAAAAAAACATCCCAGGGACAGCTTGTCCTCCCACATCCAGGTATGCCATGTTTACATTTAGTCTGGAATTAATTCAGTCCCGTCTTTCAAATGCAAATATCCAGGGAAGAAATAACCCCAGATTCTTGGGGAATGTGTATAAATAACAGATATAAATATATATATATATTTTTTTTTTTCCCCCTTAAGGAATGAGTTGTGCTGGAGGTGGAGCTGTTTGCAATCCCTCAATCCCACAGCATTCCCAGGTGAACAGGACATGGAAATGTTCCTTTTCCTCATCTTTAATAAATATAAATAATTAAAAACTGGCGCTGCCTGAAGCAAATTCTACTTTAAAAGCTGCTGTTTACTCCTGTTTCAATTTTTCCTGGTGAGCTTCCCAAAAACTAGAAATGCTGAGACAGAAGGATTCAGGAATCAGCAGAGTGTTTGGAAAATGTTTCAAAAATAAGGCAGGATCTGCTAGCTAGTGATTTTTGCACCAGGAGCTGGATGCTCTTGGCTCTTCCCACCGGAGCTCACCTGGAATTCCTGGAGGCTCAACAGCATTCCCTTCCCACTGGATGTGATATTCCATGATAATCACATTGATACATGGAATTCCTAGAGGCACAACAGCATTTTCTTCCCATTGGATGTGATATTCCACATCCTGATTCTGCCTAAGGATGTTCATGTCCATGGAGAAACCTCTCCTTTGCTCCTGTAAAGTGGATTTATGTGGATTTCTCATCCCTGAACTTGTCCATCCTTCCCTACACACTCGTGGCAGGAGCTTTTCATATCCCAGTTCTGCCTAAGGATGTTCCTGTCCATGGAGAAACCTCTCCTTTACTCCTTTCTCCCTTATCTTGATGCCCTCTGGATCTCCATGGGGTCAGGCACTGATTGATCATTCCTGGGCAGTTTTCCAACGTTCTTCCCATGTTTTTCCCAATTCTTCCTGAGCAGCAGGACAGATGTGCTTGGTGTGAAGGGGGCTCTGTGGAAAAGACGGCACCAAGGCCTGTCCCTGGGCAAAGCCAGATCCTTCTGTGAGGGTTCATCAGAAATTCCAGGAGAATCAGGGCTGGAATTGTCCCCAAGCCATCCCAGAATGCCCAGAGCAGCAGGAATGTGCTCCTGCCCCGAAGGCAGCAGGAGGAGGTGTTAATTCCCTCCTCAAACAGGTTTGTTATGGAACAAGATGTCCCAAAGCCCCTTCCAGGCATCCACAGGGACCAACACAAATCCCCCTTTGTGTCACCAGAGCTGCTTTTCAAAAATATCCCCCCAGGAGCCCCTATCCCTGGGAAGGTGTTCTTGGACTTTTCTTTGCATTTCTAGGACATTTTCCTAGTGCCACAAATCTCTGTGGGAGCACAGCTGGGATCTGTTGGGATCAGAGGCACCAGGGAGGAAAATCCACACTGAGGTTCCATTCATGCCGCTCCAGAGGCCTGGGAATGTGCAGGAGTTTTAGGGAAGGGCTCTTGGTTTCCTTCCAGAGGCTGCTGATAAACACTGGCAGCTCGTTCCCAAACAGCTGGCACCTCTGGATGCAGGGCAGGAAAGTTTTGGGATTTGAGGGAAAAGGCTTGGGGTAAAGCTGGGAGAGCCTGAGTGGCTGGGAAAGGGCAGGAATTACATCCCAGACAGGGATGGGACACAAGGAGAAGCCACTCAGGCGTTTGTGGTGGCCAGGAAGGTTTGGCTGGTACAGTCAGAGCACAAATAAAATCCAAATATTCCTGGGTCAGCCTTTTTGTCCTGTTTGGATCCATGGTGCTGATGGAGGGATTTTGCCGTGAGCCCAGGGGGTGAGAGCAGAAGGAAAAAACAAAACCCCAAACCCTGGGGTGAGTTCAGGACCCTCTGCTTCATTCCTGGCTCTGCTTAATCACAAACAAACTCCTGTAAATCCATTTTCACCCAGATCACTCCCACCCTTTGTGGCCCTGCTGGCTTCTGGGAATGCCAGGTGAATTCCCAGCCTGAGGTGCAGGACCAGGACAAGCTGTGAGAATTCACAGAGAGGCCAAGAGCTGATTTCCAACCCAAACCTCACTGCTCCAAGCCCGGCCCTGCAGCCAAGGTTCTCACCTCAGCTCCGTGAAAAGCAGAATTTAGGGCTGAAAATGAGGGGTTTTGGTGAAATGTCGGAGTGGGCTGGAAATTAAACCCTTTGCTCTCTACAGTGCATTCTTCCCACATTTTTCCCAGCATGGGGGTGCTGCATTCCCATGGGATGCCACAGGAACAAGGGACTGGCAGAGGAAATGTGGGGAAAATCCCAAAAATCACCAGAATTCCTGTGCAGGTTGCTCTGAATGTGGCTTCAGCCTCTCCCCCCAGTCCCTGAGGCCTCAAATTCAGCTGGTTGGGAACCCAAAAATCCTGTGGCTGCCAGGCCTGGATGTAGAACTGACAGGGGGGAGGAGGGAGAGCTGGGAAGGAGTGGGGGACAGGTGTTTTAAAGTAGTTTGACTTCTCATCATTATTTTCTTAGCGATAAATCCAATTAAAATCCCTAATTCCAGCCTGGTTTCTCCATGTTGGAGGGATCTCTCTTGATCCTCATCTCAACCCACAACACTGAGTTCCATTTTCTCTCCCTCCCAGCTCTGAGAGAGGCTTTGATGTCCCCAGGGTCACAACACAGAGGGAAGAGCTGGCACAGGAGCTGCTTTCCCATGGATTCACTCAATCCTCCAAAAGATTGGATTTGCTCTGGTTTCATGCCAGAAAAACCAAAACCTCCATAGAAATAGGAGGAAAAGTCATTGATATTCCAGCTTTTCTTCCCTAGAAAACAATTCCATATCTCCAGTGCTCCCCTGCAGCTGGGGGGGATAATGGAGGGACCTGCTCCAAGGTGACAAAATTGGATTTTCTAATGAAGAAATTAAAGACTGGAACCCCTTTTTGGAATAGAAAGAGACAACCTGAACTCCCTCCAAAAATAAATTAGCTTGGTAAAAAAATTAGGAAATAAATAGAGTCCAATTGCCCATGGAAAGGAAAATGAAATTGAATGTGTTTCCACTCAGAGGCTCTGGTTGCAGGGAGAATTCTTAAAAGGAAAACCCCAAATAAAGCCATAAAGAATGATTGTGCCACTCCAAATCCTTGATTTTTTCTGCACTTGTGGTTGTTTCCCTTTCCTCCCCAGAAAATTAAAGCAGATGAGATTTTGTTATGGAGGGAATTGTTGAGGTTCTAAATGGGCAAACCCAGCTTCATTAGAGATGGAATTAATTACAATTAATGACACCTGCAGAGAATGGCTTCACCTGTCCTCGTTAGCCCTTAACAGATCCTGCAGGGAAGCCTGGCAGTCACCTCTGCTCTGGGGAAAGGCACAAAATGTTGGGAATATTTCCCAGAGGGACAGAGCTCCCTCTTCCCCAGGAGTGTGGTGGTTGCTGCAGGTCAGATCTCAGTGGAAAAAGATCCAATTTCTTTAAAACCCCAACTTTCCTCATTTTCTTCAGTCATTTCCACCTCAGTCTTGCCTTTTTATCAATGCCGAGTTTAACTGCAGCCCCAGAAAGGATCTGAGGTGCCATGGAAGGCTTTAGGGAGAAATCCTAAATAGGAGAAATCCTAAATAGGATTCCCTAGCCTGGGAGCATTGACTCCAGTGTGTTCCACACCAGTGGATATTCCCAAAAAAATGCTGCCTTTTCTCCTTTGCCCACCTCCACTTGTTGAGTAGCCTGGAAAAGCTCTGGGGTTTGTGGCAGCCAGGCTGGAAATGGGATCCGTGCCTTTGGAATGTGCAGAGCTGAGATCTCAGCTTCAGGAATTCTGCATTTGTAGGCAACTCCTTGTATGGAGAGCTGGGCAAAGGAGGTGCCATGATCCCGGTTCCTGTGGATCACAGGAGGTTCTTTTTGGAAACTCTCTCACCTTTATGTTCTTGACTGAAGGAATGGGATTGAGGAAAATCCCAAAATCCAAGCACGTGGTTCCGTTCTGGAGTGTCACAACTGCTGTAGGGAACAGAGGTGTTGGGGAAGATGTAAATGGAAAACTTTATAAATATGATTGCCTGGCAAAAGATTTTGAGAATATGGAAACTATAAGCGAGATTGAAATGAAAGCCATCTTTGAGACACCAAACCTGAGTTACTGAACAACTGGAAAACAACAGCATGGGCAAAGTAATCCCCTCGTGATTGAACAATTCCCTCTGCTTGCAGACAGGTCCAAAGGGCAGAGAAGACCCTGCCAGCTTGGCAGAGGGGTCCAAAGAGCAGTTTTTAGGGTTTAAAGTGTAACACAGTATGGTAATGTAGTGATTCTTATAGGCTGTATGTAAATGCTATAGGATTTGTATCTTGTATTAGATTGGTTAGTGAAAATTAGAATATTCAACACAGAAGAAGATTTATTGTATTGTAACAGGAACCTCGCTCTCTTATTTTACTCTTTTTACCTCTTTCCGCTCTTGCTCTTACTTTTACTCTCTTACTTCTATGACTTTACTCACCGCCCTTACCCTCCTCTCTCTTACCCCTTGCTGTCTCTCTTTACTCTTTTACTCTTGCCCTCCTGCTCTCACAGGCCTGCTCCGAGCAGCTGCTGGCAGCTCCAAGCAGGGCCTTCCACCCAGCCCTGTGCAATAAAGCACAAGGTCCAACACCTGGCTTTAGAGATCTCTCCATCAGCTGCTCCTACACACAGGCCAGCTGAACTCCACCTTGTCTTCAGAGTCACAGGAAAATTATGGGATCTGCTGGAATAAAAGCCAGGAAGAAAGGACAGGCAGGACATGAGTTCAGGACCTGCTGTGTCCTGGGGCACAGGAATGTTCTGAGAGGGGAAAATCTTGGATAACTCCTGTTCCAAGCTGCTTTGGCAGCTCTGTGGCCTTGTCTTGGGTGCACAGCTCTGAGCACCCCCCAAATCCCCTTTACCTCCTCCAGCTCCCCCAATTTGCATCTCATTTCCCACCTGAGCACTCCTGCATCCCACAGACGCACTCAGAGCCCTCATTCCCTGCTCCAGATCCCTCTGGGATCACCTTGACCTTGGCAGGAACACCAGAACCACTCAAAGCACCCCTCAGAAATCCCAAACTTGCCCCAAATTGCTGCGTCCATCCCAGCCTTGCTCCACTGGTGGCTCCTAAGGATGCTCACTGCTAAAATCAGGAATTATCTCCTCTCTGCACGCTCTCCATTCCCTGGCTCCTACAATTCCACATAATTCCTTCCATTACTCCACAATGTTCATTGAAGCAAACATAAAACACTGATTTTTATTCCGTAGGTGCCGCTCAGGAATTTTATCTTTGGAGACGTCAATTAAGATTTTCCCTGCTTAGTGCTGATGGCGCTGCTGCTTTTGTTTGGGAAAGGCTTCATCCAACAAACCCCGCTCTGTGAACAGCACCAGTAACGCTGGGATTTAGGGAATTTTGGGGAGGTGAGGATGGCACAGGGCAGGCTCTGCTCTGTGTTTTCCAGAGCAGAATCCTGGCCACTTCCAAGGCTCTGGATTTTGGGAGCGAGGCACCAGAGGAGCTCCAGCTGTGCCAGACACAATTTGAGTTCATTCCCAGTTAAACCAGGGCACGGGGAAAGGGAGAAAGATGGGATACAGGGTTCAGGTGTCTGGGATCAGAAGTGAAGGAGGGAATTCAGGGAATTCAAATATCTGGATTGGGAAGTGGAGAAGGAGGGAATTCAGGGTTCAAATGTGTGGAATTGGAAGTGGAGAAGGAAAGACAGAATTCAAGGTTCAAATATTTGGAATTGGAAGTGGAGAAGAAGGGAATTCAGGGAATTCAAATGCCTGGAATGGGAAGTGGAGAAGGAGGAAATTCAGGGTTCAATGTCCGGGATTGCAAGCGGAGAAGGAAGGAGGGAATTCAGGGTTCAAATGTTTGGGATTGGAGAAGGGGGCTTTGTGTTCTCAGTCCTGGATTTGATGGAGCACCAATAAAAGAACTGGGAGGACAATAATGGAAAATTAATAGAATTTGGCCCCTCAAAAGCAGACTTTGGATAAACTGGAGTCCTAAATCATGGCTGTGACAGCAACAGGGCCCAGCTGGGGCCAGCAAGGACAGGAGAGCTCCTGTCACCCTTCCAGGACCTTTCGTTTGTTGGGAATGGGATGGTGGTTGGGAATGGGATGGTGGTTGGGAACGGGAAGGTGGTTGGGAATGGCATGGTGATTGGGAACAGGAAGGTGATTGGGAACGGGAAGGTGGTTGGGAATGGGAAGGTGATTGGGAATGGGATCGTGATTGGGAACGGGAAGGTGGTTGGGAATGGGAAGGTGATTGGGAGTGGGATGGTGGTTGGGAATGGGATGGTGACTGGGAACGGGATGGTGATTGGGAATGTCAGACCAAGGCTCCTCCCAGAATTCCTGCGATGTGGATTTGTGATCCTCCCTTGGAAACGTCACTGAGGCCTTCCAGGACTGTTCTCTTTGGGGTTTGGAGGTTTTCAAGGAGTGTTCTCTTGAGGGATTTGGGCTCTCCATGAATGTCCTCTTGTGGGGTTTTGGAGCTTTCCAGGAGTGTTCCGTTATGGGGTTTTGAGGTTTTCTAGGAGTGTCCTCTTGGAGATTTTGGGGCTTTCCAGGAGTGTCTTTGGAATTTTGGAGCTCTCCAGGCATGTGGGATTTTGGAGAGCAGCTTCTCCGTGGGTGGCCCGGGAGTGAGGAGAGGTCAGCTCAGGGATTCCCGGGATCCCCACTCTGACTCTTTGGCTTGGCAGGGGTGAAGCTGTCCCAGCAGAGGCTCCTCAGACTGTAAATCAGGAATTCCTCCAGGGAAAGCTGCCCCTGGCACCAAACCCTCCCTGCTGGAGCTA
The DNA here is from genome assembly GCA_013397075.1 of Rhabdornis inornatus. Taxonomy (NCBI): domain Eukaryota; kingdom Metazoa; phylum Chordata; class Aves; order Passeriformes; family Rhabdornithidae; genus Rhabdornis; species Rhabdornis inornatus. The sequence goes on along the minus strand of VWZS01005826.1, from coordinate 731,432 downwards.
TGGAGCTGCTGCTGAGTCAGGTTGGGAAAACTTAGCTCCAATTCCAAAATTTGGCTCCAATCCCAGGAAGAGCACAGAGTCCTCTCCCTGCCCTGTCCATAATTCCTGCAGTCACTCCCTTGTGGGGATGCGGTTTTCCCTCAGCAGGAATTCCCTGTGCCCATGGGATGGATGGATTTGTGTCCAGGGACTGCATGACCAGAGCCACAGAGAACTTGTCCTGTGGGCTCAGATCTCCAAGGCTCATCCCTGGAGACAAGAAAACCCAGGAATCCTGAGGCACTATCCCAAAAAAGAGGCAGCTGGTCACAGATGGCACAGGAATCATTTGGGGAGATTTTTTTTGGATCAAAGAGATCAAACCATTGGGGGGGAAAATCCCATTTATTCACATCTTAATACAGCTGCTTTAGAGGAACAAAACTTTTCCCCATAAAAACTTCATTCCAGCATTTAAAAATTAAGTTTGCCAAATTTTCATTCAGTGCATCCAGTGGGGAAGGGAACAGCCGTGAAGGCTGGGTTGGGATGCCAAGGTTTGGTCAAACCCAGACCCCTCCTCAGGTTCAAAAGGCACCAGAAAAGGAGGAATTGCCAGAACTAAATTCTTCCAAGGCTCCTGGGCTAAGTTTCAACCTCTGAGGAGAAAACCTGGAAATCAAAGTAGGATTTTGGACAGGCACCAGCATCAGAGGACACTCCCAGCGGATGGGGCTCCTCCAGAGCTGCTCCCAAACCTGTGGAACATTGAAAATCCATGGGAACAGCCAATGGGGATGTAAAGATGGGATATTTTTATTCAGAAAAACTTCCCATTAACCCCTTCTCTAGGCCCTCCCAACTGTATCCACAGAAAACAGATGAAGTCATCGGTGAATTTCATGGAATCTCCGCTCCTTTCTCCTGCTGGGTTTATAAAAAACTGCTCAGATCGTTTTTCTTGGAGTGCAGAAAGGAGAGGAAGCGGCAGCTCCGTGTTTTGTTCTGGCTCAGGCTGTGTTGCTGCAGAAGAATGGATTGGTAATTGCCAAATGTTTCCAGCTATTTTTCCTCCTTTTCCTCCACTGAAATCTTAAAAAAGGCCCAATCAACTGCACAGTCCCACAACAGCATCGAGAAGCTGTCAGAGAAATTCCTTTCAACCATTTTGAAGAACTTTTGATCACGGTTTTAAAATTATTGTTATAAATTCCAGTCCCGGGGATGAAACTGCCTCTGATCATTGAGGAGCTTCACCCAAGGCCCATTTCAGTGAAATTTGTGATCATTGAGGTGTTCAAGCCAAGGTCCATTTTAATGAGGAATTGTTTAAATCCAAGGCAGATCCAGTCTAAGCTGATGTGGGATACACATATTGAGAAAGTAAGAAATTACAGCCTGAAAAATATTCCAGGCCGGAGCTTCTCAGCTCTGTTCCCAGCCTGATAAGCTGGGCCAGCTGAAAGCCAGGGAAAATCTCTCCCAGGATGATAACTTGGTCAAAATAAAGAGGAATTAATAACAAGATAGAACTCCTGTTGTGTGCGTGACCAGGCCCTGGGAACGAGGTGTCTTCTCTCTGAACCAATCATCTTTTTCTGCTCTTGGAGTTGGGAGTCATGTTATAAAAACCAGTGTGTTTCTGAATAAACTTGTCTCTCTCTTTCCTGTCCTGAGAGATGACCATGTAGCTGTGCATCTTATTCCCGCCGCACCTAAGGGGTTAACACCCCACTCCACGGCTACATTTGGAAGGTCCCACCAATGGACAAGCTGACTTCTCCATTCTGCCTGATTCCAGCTGGAATTGATCTGACTGTCCCAAAATTCACCATCAAATTGGATTTTGTTCCTTATTCAGGTTTCTGCTTTAGGTTAAAGCACTGAAATGACTCAAATAAAGGTACCCATGTGAGAGCTGAGTGCTCTGGCCCCACAGAATCCTTGATTTTGTTGGAAAAAACTCCTATTGGAGTAAAATTTCTCCACAAAATTTCACCCAGATTGAGTTTTGCAGGCAGCAAAGCACCTTCAGAAATGAGTGTCAGGGTGGCCCCGGGGCTCTGGGTGACCTGGGACAGTGAAGGAGTCCCTGCTATGGCAGGGTGGCACTGGGAGGTCCCTTCCCACATCACCCATCCCATGATTCCACAAGGGATGTGGAACCTGCCCAGGATGGGGCCACTTCCTCTGAAATCCCTGCAGGATTTTGGGGTGTGGATGTTTGGGATGAAGGATGAGCAGAACAAAGGAGGGCTCTGTGCAAACCCCAGAACTGCAACCACTTCATTGAAAACCAAACCCAAACGCCATCCCAAGACCTCATTAACTCGGTGGGAGCAGGAATTGGAATCTCAGCCCCTTCACAAGGGGCTGCAGGATAAATTCCATTTGTTTCCACCCTCGATGGAATTAATCTCTGGCCAGAAAATCAGCATAAGGACTCTTCCCCTGCTTCAATCCCTGCAAGGCGTCTGCGGCTCACCCCAGTAATCATTGATTGAGTTCTTGAGAGATGCAGAGGAGCTCTGGCTAATTACAGCTGGGAATGACTGAAGTGTGGGGCCTTGGGCAGTGCTGAAATTTGGAATTAAAAAAGAAAGAAAATCAACCTGAAAGGATTCAAAACTGTAGTGTCTCGAAAAACCAGGCTGTCAGAATCTGGTCAAGTGAAACATTTTGATTTGATTGCTGCAGGGTTTTTATCCCATATATAACTCCGAGACATATTCTGAGGTCAAATGTTTTCTCAACCTGAGGAGGCGAAATGTTTCATTTGGAAAATGGCAAAACAAAATGTTCTCGTTCTTGTATTTGTGGGTGGAGGATTTTTCTTTTTTAAAACTCTGCAAAATTGTAATGCTTTTGTGGAGAGCTCCAGCTTTTCCTCAGCTGAGTTTGGGCTTCAAATATTTTGGTTTAGACTTCAACACTTTGTGTAATCTGTGCTAAAGGTGAGGCACCTGCACGGGGCTCTGTCACCAAAAATTGTGGAAATATTTGGAGAGCATGGATTGTTCTTATCATTGCAGAAAAGATGGACTTTTTGTGATCTGTACACACAAACACAGAATTTAAACAAGAATTTGGGATCAGTGGGAGTGGGGACAGCCACAAGAATTTGCAGCCCCATAATGTTGATGTTTCCTTGCAGAAGTGGGTGAAGATGCTGGGAAGGTTTCTCCCAGCCAGATCCAGAGGGCTGGGATCAGCTGGGATCAGCTGTGCTGGGGACTCGAGGGAGCGGGAGCTGGGGACAGCAGTGCCACACTCAGGGACATCCCCATGGCCAAGACACGGCCCAGGGTGACTCCAGGTGCCACCTCCCAGCCCTGACCTGCCCAGCACCCCCTGGACTGAGGCAGAACAGAGCAGGGCTGGGGCTGTGCTGAGAAAATCCCCCCAAAAATGGGATTTACTGCGGAGGGGAGCCATGGGGAGCACCCTGCAGGATGCCATGAGCAGGAGCTGCAGCCCTGCAGAGGCAGAGCCCGGTCCCCAGCATTGTAGAAAGGATTTCACACGGAGCTTTCTGAGGGAAAAAAAAAGGTGTTCCTTCTGCAAAGTGCAGAGCAGCCACCAGCTGGTTCCTCTTCCCATTTCTCGGGGGAAAGTAGTGCAGGGATCAAATGGCAAAGTCTGCTCCTTCTCCTGTGGAATTTCACCAAGCTGTTTGTGTTTAGCACAGCAAAACTTCCCTTTCCACTCAGGACAGGGGGGGATTTGTGATCCCATTTTCCCTCCTTCGCTACAACTCCTCCACCAGCACGACAGCTCCAGGAACTCTTCACTTTCCTGAGCTTGGCTTAAAGTTGAAGAGGCTTCACTCTGCTGCCCAAAAATTCGCATTTTCCTCCATTTCCTGGCTATTGCTGTTGGCCGTGGCTGGTTTGGTATAAAAACATATCAGGAGTTTCTCTACCTGCTCTGAATCCATTTGGAAATGGGAGCAGGAGCAGGAGCAGGGGCAGGAGCAGGAGCAGGAGCAGGAGCAGGAGCAGGGGCAGGAACAGGAGCAGGAGCAGGAGCAGGGGCTGGAACAGGAACAGCAGGAGCAGGAGCAGGAGCAGGAGCAGGAACAGGAACAGCAGGAGCAGGGGCAGGGGAAGGGGCGG